>BHFT01004021.1:0-57504 GCA_004320025.1 Laticauda laticaudata | reverse complement strand
CTCCAAATAACTAAATCTGATTGGCCGAGCAGGCCGCACTAGGATTGGTCAATAAAGCACCATTGCGATTGGCCCACATGATGGCGGGAATTCTCAAAGAACTATTGTTGGCTGCAAGCTGCAAGCAGCCATTATGAAAAGGGCTGCCGTGGCTTCGGCAAATGTTCCACTACAAGTCACTAAATGGTTTAAATAAAGAGCTGTTTGTTGGAACACCGGTCTCGTGTACTTTATTATCCAAACAGAAAAGAAAGCATGTAAAAATGCAAGTAGAAAAATAGGGACTACTTTGGTGGGAAGATAACAGCATTCCGTGTGCCTTTAGAGTTTAGTTCTGCCAGCCACATGACCACAGAGATGTCTTTCGACATCACTGGCTCTTCGGCTTTGTAACAGAGATGAGCACCACCCCCTAGAGCTGGAAACAACTAGCACATATGTGCGAGGGGAACCTTTACCTTTACCTTAGTATGATATTTCATTGCTGATTATGTAATGCTGCTGTTGTCCATTCTGGGGTTGTGGGTTGGTTTTGTTTTTTTGTTTTTTTGGTTTCCCATTGATGGCAAACCTAGAATTAATCACAGAGAGGGAATAAACAAGCCTGATTTGAATGTCACTTTGGTTGGTGGAAGAGGCGAAAGAATCTGAACTAGCTTTAAAGACCAATTGGCTTGCCCTGATTTCTTTTGAAAAGGAAGCTTATTAAAAATAACACCAAGGATTTCCATTCTCAGCAGCAGCGTCATGTACAAGGTGCTGTAGATGGCACTGTTGGTTTAGACAGCACAATTTATAATGCTAACTGGTAGAACATATATCAACTAAAATTGTACATTATGAATTCCTGAAATATTTGCATCCTACCATATACCACCACCTTGCTCAACGCTTCTCTAGGAAAAAAACATTCCTTCATTGCTAATAACAACAACATATTTACAATTAAGCCACAAGGCAACCAAGAGAGATAGCCAATTTCTTGGACCTCAAACCAAACCTCAGGGCCTCCCTGTTTCCATGTCTTGAATGAATGATTGTTAAGGCTGGATTTTGTTCAGCACATTCGAAGATGGGTTCCTGACCAGGAAAGGCTGCCACAGAGAGGAAGGGATCAAGCTATTTTCCAAAGCACCTGAAGACTGGGCAAGGAATAATGGATGGATACTGAAGGAGAGATTTAACCTGGAAATAAGGAGAAACTTTCTGACAGTGAGAACAATTAACCAATGGAACAGAAATTGCCTTTGGAAGTTGTGGGAGCTTCATCACTTGAGACTTTGAAGAAGAGATTGGACTGCCATTTGTCAGAAATGGTGTAGGGTCTCCTGCTTGGATGGGGAGTTGGATTAGATGATCTACAAGGTCCCCTCCAACTCTGATTATCTGTTAAAGGGTAGAACAAGATGAGGTGGAATAAGAAGAACACACATCCTTAAAGACAGCTTTTTGAATGGGACTGGGGTGAGGAACCTCTTCCAGCTGAGTTGTTCTGTTATTTTACTTCCCATTTGGCTTTTAGGATGATTTTGGGAGCTGTGTCACCCATGCGTTCAGTTCCTGACACTTGAGCGCTTTTATTCCGACGATCCCTGCTTTTTTACTTTCTTACGTTTATTTACTTTTCATTTATTTAGTTTGTCAAGCATGTATGAGAAAACAAGTATGAGTATGAATATAACATATAAACATATCAAGTATAAACAGGCATAAGTATATACATAATATATGAGTACGAATAAATGGGAACAATAGGACAGGGACAGTAGGCACACTGGTGTGCTTATGCTGGCCCCCTTATAGACCTCTTAGGAAGGGAGTGAGGTCCATGGTAGACAGTTTGAGGTTAAAGTTTTGGGGGTTTCAGGATGTAACCACAGAGTCAGGTAAGATGTTCCAGGCATTGACCACTCTGTTGCTGAAGTAGTATTTTCTGTAATTGAATTTGGAGCGGTCGTATTTTCTGCAAAAATGGAGCTCCGTTTTCACTGACAGAAGCATTGCTGGCCAGTCCTTTGCTGTTTCCAGGGTATCCCCACGGATTTAATACCCCACAGGCTGGATTCAGCCCACGGTCCTTGAGTTTGACACTCCTACTCTAGTGCTTGTTCATACCTCTTCCCCATAACAGGATCTGCAGTATTGCTGTCATGTCTCCCCACAGCCTTCTTTTATTTTATTAGGAAGTCCTTAACTTACAAGAGTTCGTTTAGTGATCATTCAGAGTTACAACAGCACTGATAAAAAGTGATGCATGACCGCTCTTTGCACACACAACTACTACAGCATCCCCATGTCATGTGATCAAGATTCAGTTGCTTGACAACTGACTCATATTTATGACAGTTGCATGATCGTCATGCGATCCCATTTTGCAAACTTCTGACAAACACAGTCAATGGGGAAGCTGGATTCACTTAAAAACTATGTTACTAACTTAAAAAGAGATTTCCTTAACAACAAGCAAGGCCATCAAATGGGGTGAAACTCATTTCACAGCTGTCTTTCTTAGCAACAGAAATGTTGGGGTCAATTCAGTGGTGGGATTCAAATTTTTTTTCTACTGGTTCTGTGGATATGGCTTGGTGGGCATGGCAGGGGAAGCATACTGTAAAATCTCCATTCCCACCCCACTCCAGGGGAAGGATACTGTAAAACCCTATTTCCTCCCCTCCCCACTAACCTGCTTTCCAGCTCTGTTCCCCTGTGCAGGGCAACAAAAGAAGACCCAGCCAATCAGCTGGGACTTGGGAGGTGGAGAATAGATGGGGGTGGGGCCAGTTAGAGGTGGCATTTGCTAGTTCTCTGAACTACTCAAAATGTCCACTACCGGTTCTCCAGAACTGATCAGAACCTGCTGAATACCCACCTCTTTTTGTGCTCTTTCGCATTTGAATGCGAAACTTGTTTTCGGGGATAATACCAATGGTTTGTAGAAAACCAGCCAGTTTAATAAGATGATGGAATGGAAAACTTACATTTGCTCCTATGCCACTTTCTAGGCCAAAGTATTATTTTGAAAAATTCCAGGTTCTTAATCTTAAAACTCAACTTTTTTAAAAAAAAAATTAAATTTGTATTCTTTAAAAACAAAAAATACAAAAATCTCATTTCCATTAACAGTTATTATGTCATTGTATATACATGTTTCTTATTTTGTGACTATTCAGTAAAACTCAACTTTAAGGCTGCAGCTTGCTCCATATTTGAAGTATTTTGAAGTAAATTGTGATAAAGTAAGTGATTCAGAGAGAGAGTAATATGCTTATAATAAATCTTATGGGATGCATTATTTTCTTACAATTCCTTTTCTTGCTTGTCTATTACCTAGAGTCTTTTTCTTTTTACTTTTTACATCTTTTCCATTATACAATGGATGCAGATTAGTATTTCCACAACCAGAAATGGGGTCGATTTATTTAAGACACATGAAAGTTACAGACAGGGGCATTTTTTTTTTTTAAGAAATGGATTGTTCTTGCTTCTTCCCTCCCAACACACACACAGACATCTGGCTCACTCAGCACGATACCCTCATAACCTGCAAAATGTCTTAAATGGAAAAAGCTGTTTGTGGAAAATGAACAATGGAAAGAATATACTCAGAACGAAACAGCTGCACAACTCCAATCCCAAGAGTGCCTGAACTAAAGGTAACAATACTTATTATTTTGGAGAACTGAAGCAATTAAGTTGCAATCCTATGGCCCTTGATAAGCAATCTTGAGGCAGGAGATTGGTTGATTCTTCAGCTCCTTTCAGGTGATTGAGATAGAGATACAATGTTCAGGGGTGGGCTTCAAAAATTTTAGCCAAGGGTTCTTTGCCTGATTGCTGGGTGAGTGTGGCCATGGCATAGCGTAGTCAGCCTCCTGCACCATGGCAGGGGGGGGGCATTTTTGTCATTCCTGGGTTCTGGAGGCTTTTCTCGAGCCTCCGCAAGGGTGAAAACAGCCTCCCCAGGCTCCAGAGGCTTTCTGGAAGCTGAAAAATGGCTTATTTCTAGCCTTCCTGAACTTCTGGGTGGCCCGTTNGCTGGGAGGGCAGGGGCAGGGTGGGCGGGGCCAGGCAGGAGTGGGATTTGGGGGTTCTCTGAACTGCACAGAATCTTAGTTAGGGGCTCTCCTGAACCACTGCGAATCCACAGCAGCCCAGCCCTGGATGGGTTCAAAAAACAAAATCAGTGTCAGCCTTGGAAGACATTTTTTGGTTTTGGAAGCTTCGAGTTTGCCACATTCAGTTCCTGGGAATTTGGAAGGGGGGATTTCATAGTGGAGTAGAAGACTAAACACAACAACATTCTTTCTCAGAGAGTCAAGGACATGTTGCCCTGCCCCTGAAGGGGAATATCTGGAAGAATGTCTCCAGTGGGGACGAAGATTCGATTGGGCCATGTGATGGACTGATGGGTGCAGGGGATGGATCTTGGATTTCTCTTTTGGGAAGGGGAAACCTGGAACTCTCAGATTCGAGTTTTCCCAGATGTGCCAATATGACAATTCTAATAAAATGGAATAGTGAGCAATTGATTGTGTCAGAATTTATTGCATTGGAGTTGGTTAGTTGGAATGCTGACAATGAAACTATGCTCTAAAGGCCACAGTAGGAAAATCTAGACCAGTTATCAGGGTCAAACTACTTGTAGCAAGCCAGCAGCATAGTTAGAGACAGATCTAAAAACAGTGTTTGATGAAATCACTGGGCAGGCGATTTAGTGTGTGAAGAGCTGTGTTGCCTTGGTATTGGATAAAGTAGGAAAGATGTCCCAAAGGTGCTTTTTTTCAAGAAGCAGCTGGACTTTCTGGTTGTTCTTTGAAGACGTTTCGCTTCTCATCCAAGAAGCTTCTTCAGCTCTGACAGGATGGTGGGGAATGGAAGGATTCCTTACAGATAGCTGGTCGTTTGCATCCTTTCAGAGCAGGGGTGTCAAACTTGAGGCCCATGGGCTGGATGCATCACACACGGGCCATGCCCACCGCGAGTTCAACAAAGGGAAAAAATGTCACAAAACATCCATATAAACGGCAATGTGATGCCATGAGTTTGACACCTATGTTTTACAGCGTAGTTGAAGCCACTTGGAGGCTTATGCAAATGGGTGAGGAGCAAGTTGTTAAGCCCCTGTCCACACAGCACCAACGGATGAAAGAGGATGTAAAACGGAGAGAAAACACTTTGCCATCCATTGGTTAACGCGATGCTTCCGTTCTGTACTCACTGCGTCATTTTCATACTCTCTACGGTCCAGCATCCGTCTACTGACATTTCATCCGCTCAAAAAGTTTTGAGCTTTAGAAAAACTTTTTGAGCGAAAAATGTATCCAACGCGTCCATTATACATCCGCTACGCTCATACGGGGAACATCGTTAGACGTCTGTCGTCATTCTGTTACGTGCCCTATATCTGCTAGGTATCCGCTGCGCATCCGTGCAACTCGCATCCGCTCCAGTGGAAAACGGACACAGGGAGAAGCGAAACGGACACGGAACAGACACACAGCACGCGACATAGAAGTAGCACAGGATGTAGAAAGGATGAAAGCAGATGCAGCTCACATACAAAGCATTAAAAGGATAAATGTTCATATAGGGGACGTATCCAGATATTTAGGATGTCTGCAGGATGCCTAGAGGATGCAAAAGGACACCAAGCGGAAAAACCTATATTTCCTATAAAAGGGGGAGGGAATCACCTGGATCTCACTTTCAATCCAGCAGCCCTGCTGTTGCAGATCTCTTTAGCCTTCATCTTGCCTTTTGCTCTCACAGCATCCAGTCATCTCCACCATGGATCGTAACACACTCCTTTTGGTAGCCACCATCGTTCTACGAACAGTGCGAACCATCTACAGGCTCTTTTCACCTGTTCTTCATAAAGAAAAGGAGGCATCAAGAAGGTGTCTGGGGTCCGAAGACGGATCGAGAGAAGACCCGAGTAACGGCTGTACAATAAGCTGATGATGGAGCAGAGGAACGAAAGCACTCTTGCATTCCAGAACTTCATGAGGATGCTGCCAGCCATGTTTGACGAAGTTGTGAGAGGCTGAGACCCAGGTTGATCAAGCAGAGCACCAACTTCAGGCCCAGCCTGGACCCTGGGCTAAAGATGGCAACTCACTCTGCACCACGTGGCCTCAGGACCACGTACAGGAGCATGCAGTACACCTGGAGGGTGCCCACAACACCATCAGCATTGTGGTCAGAGAAGTGGTGCAGGCCATCATCGAAGAATACCTGGAGGAGCTCCTCCAGTGCCCCTCCACTGAAGAAGGCTGGAAGAAAAGTTGCAGAGCAGTGGTATCAGAAGTGGAACTTCCCCCACATCGTTGGAGCCATAGATGGCAAGCATGTGGCCTGCAAAGCTCCAGCCAAGTCAGGGTCCACTTTCTTTCAACTACAAGGGCTCTTCAGCATCATCCTCTTCGCCATGGCAATGCTGACTACACATTATGTCCATCGATGCTTCAGGCAACGGGTCAGCTTCAGATGCCCAGGTATACAAGCCAGTCACCCAAGGAGGGACTGGAATGCAACCTCATCATGGCTTCCCCAAATCCAGACCCCCTGCCCAACGACACACAAGATGTGCCCTACTTCATTGTGGGGGATGACACCTTCTCCCTCACAACCTACCTCATGAAGCCCTACACTTCCAGACTCCTCACCCGTGAAGAGAGGATCTTCAACTACAGGCTGTCCAGGGCAAGGCGGGTGGTGGAGAACGCCTTTGGCATCCTGGCAAACAGTTCCAGGTACTTCTCACACCATGCAGCATCGCCCACAGACCGTGCGGAACATTGTGGAAGGCTTGCTGCATCCTGCACAATTCTCATGCGCACGCGCTACCCAGTGTTTGCAGAACAGGCTCATGGACCTCCAACAAGGCAATCGGGACATGGAGCCTGCGGAATGGAGGCAAGGGTGAAACCTGATAGACACTGTGGATGTGCAAGCGCCCAACAGAGCTTCACGGTGAAGGGAGAAGCAGCGCAACCTCCTGAAACACTGGTGCAACTCTCCAGCTGGAGCAGTGGAGTGGCAAGACAGGATGAATAGATGCTTAATGGATGCTTCCTTCAGCCTGTCTCATCACACTGATGAGATTGGCCATGTATGTTGGGTGGGCCTAACAATGAACAGGGCATTTAATAAAGAGTTGTTTGTTATTGTTGACATGTGTTTGATGAATGATCAAATTGTTATTGATAATAAAGGGCATAGGTGTGGCACCTGGGAGGGTGGACATACAGTCCCACTATGCTTGCACTGGAGGTTTACCATCCCACAGCTATACCTCCCACAGGTACCTGCCCATCCCACTGCTATCCTTACTCATCCCACAAGCATGCAAAGGCTTAAACCATTTCTAAAAGTTTCCACCAAGACTTTTATTTACTAAAGAACTGAAGCAAGTGTGTTAAGCAAAGATAATCTTGATTAATAACAACCTGTAAAAGCAAAATGACCCAAGTAAAGTGTCCCAAGCAAAGATAAAGTCAACAGGTTTGCAACCAGTCTCTGGCCTCTCTCAGTCACTCTTAGGCGTGCCCCATAGTCTCAGGGGTGAAGGGTCCAGGTGCTGTGGAGGTGGCTGCTGCTGGGAGTGCTGGTCTGAGCACCATTGGGGTGCCTGGCCCCGAGAGGACAAACAGGGGACGGTGTGTGGAGGAAGGTCTCAGAGTGCTGGCTCAGTCCTGTGATGGTTGAGAGCCCCTTCTTCCTTCACATGGGGTGTCAGCCCAAGATTGATGACATATGTTCTGAGCCGGCTTGGCTGTGGTGTGGTGGAGGAGGAGTGTAGTGGGGATATCTGGTCTGCAGCTGAGGCGAGGTGAGCGCTGTTGGGTGCATCTGTGGCATGGGTGGGCATCTGTGGCATGGCTGGCATCGGTGGCAGTGGCATCTGTCGTGGCGCATTGGTGGCGTGGGTGGCATCGGTGGGCATCAGGTGGCATCGGTTGCACCGGTGGCAATTCATGTACCTGTGCCTGGACTGGAAGGGCTGCCTGTGCTGCTGGAGCTCCTGGTAGCCATAGCCTTGGTAGGTAAGGGCCTGTGGAAAGCCTTGGAAAGGCAGTGACATCACCTGGGGTGGAGGAGCAGACCTGGACTGGGTGGGAGCAGGTTCAGCTGGGTCTGGATGGTTGTGAAGAAGACTAGTGATTCCTATCCTTGATCACCTGTACTGTGATTTGGACATGTTCATGAGGTCTGGTTGACATAGGTGAGGAAGGGCTTGCGGTTGGAGGATGGGACGTCGGTGTGTACCAGCTGAGAGAGGAGATCTACACTGCTTTCTGATGGTGTCCCTGATCTCCAGCAGGACAGTTGGGCTCTGCCCCTCCGGTCTGGCTCTTTGCCTGCTTTCTGTGGAGGTGAAGCTGGGGGTCAATGTGGGTTGGTCTTGGTGGAAGTGCCCTCTCCTTTGCTCCCACTGCATCAGGGGGGTCTCCACGCGCTCCGCCACAGGAGTGCAGCTGTCGGGGGGGGGTCTCCATCGTGGCACGCTCCACAGATACCTGCCTGGACACAGGAGCTGACTCTTGGCCAGAAGAGGACTGTCCTCTGTGGGCTGCCTGAGAGAGAGGGTTGTGAGAGGCTGCTCCTCGGTGGTGGGATCTCACCCTCCAAAGAAGCTGGCACTTGGCCATCACGTAGGTCTCCCGGGCCGTCAGCTTGACCGTGGCCTGGCCAGATTTCTTGAGGTGCAGCTTCCCGTACCCAGGTGTGCATGTGCTTCCACCAGCCGAGGAGGACCTCTGAAGTGTAGCCCAGCTCTCTGCTTCTCTCCTCCAAGCAGCCTCGTTCCTTTTGTTGTCTCGATAGAGGCCTGTGTCCCTTCCGCCATAGATACTCATTCTCCCTCAGCCATTCCAGCACATCATCCATGTTCCTCTTCTATTGGTGTATTGCCTCCTCTTCCCGTTCACATGTCTGCCTTCTTCTCCCTCTAGCAGGGCCATATGGGCCCTCATCAGAGGGCTTTCGAGTTGTAGGGGATGCTCCTCCACACCACCACACCACCAGCAGCAACAAACAGAACAGTAGCAGCAAAAGCAGACCAAGCAGACCAGCAGCAGCAGCAGCACCAGCAGGACGCAGGTGCACTCAGCAGCACCAGGAGCACCAGCAGGACCAGAAGCACCAACAGGACAGGAATGACCAGGAGCCATCCAGCAGGACCGTCGAGCACCAGCAGGGACCAGCAGGACACCAAAAACACAGCAGGACACCAAGCACGAGCAGGACCGAGAGCACCAGCCAGCACAGCAGCAACCAGCAGACCCAGGAGCAGCACCAGCAGAGTAAGCGCCCAGCAGAAGCCCAAGCACCAGAGCAGCGGCCAGCAGAGTAAGTCCCAGACAGAAGCCCCAGCACCAGAAGAGTCAGCCTGAGCAGCAGAAGCCGCCCAGCAGAGCCAGAGTCAGGGCGCAAGGGTGGGATGGTGGCCCTGTCCTTCTTGCCAGGGGCTGGGCAGCAGATGCAAAGGCTCCTCTTCGTTCCCCAGGTTGTGCTGGCTGGAAGCTGTTGTCTGCAGCAGGTCTTTCCTCTGAATGGTGACCTGCTTTCGAGCTCGGCATCCTTTTATATTGTGGGTGCTGACAGCAATGCATCCCACCCGCTAGCAGTGAATGCTTTGCATCTCTTGGCATCCGCTAGGCATCCACTAGGCTTCACCTGATGCATTCCGCTTCATCCGCTAGGCATTCGCTCTGCATCCGCTTCCTTCGCAATTGCCAACGTCTGCTTCGCTGGTGCTCCCCCAGAAGCGCTGCGGATGTGCCATCCGGCTTCCCATCCGCTAGGGCTTCCTTGGAGCGATCCCCTTGTACATCCAGTCGCTTACGTTCTCTCTCCCATCATTCCTTCTGTTGTTAGTCCGTCTGCTTATGCGCAAATTCGGGGCACTTTTTGAGAGTGGATAACAATGGATGGAATATTTTCTCAGTCCCTAGTGTCCATTTTACATACGTTTTGCATCCGTCGGCCTATGGTGACAGGCCTTTAGATTTCAAAGTAATTAGCAAATCAATTGGTTAATACAAGACTCCAGATTGACAAGTTAGATTCAGCCCTGACCAGTTCTGGAGAACCAGTAGCAGAAATTTTGAGTAGTTCGGTGAACCGGCAAATCCCACCTCTGACTGGCCCTGCCCCCTTCTATTCTTCATCTCCCGAGTCCCAGCGGATCGGCTGGGTCTTCTTTTGTTGCCCTGCACAGGAGAACGGAGGTGGAAAGCAGGTTAGTGGGGTGGGCAGGGAGGGGAATTTTTCAGTAACCTTCCCCTGCCATGCCCACCAAGCCACACCCACCAAGTCAGGCTACATCACTAAACCATACCATGCCCACCAAGCCACACCCACAGAACTGGTAGTAAAAAAAAATGAATACCACTGCTCCAGATATATATATATTTTTGCTCGGTGGAAAAAAACATTCAGGCACTGAATGTGACAAATTGTTTCTGATTAAAACTGCCAGCTAAAATATATGAACGTTTGATCAATCTGATAAGTGTTTTATCATGATGAAATCATAGGTCCTCTCTTACTGAATTATGAAGGGCTTTTGATGCATTGAGGTGCAAAACATTACTTACCTTTCCAAAGTTACATCAATATAATACCAGGAAGATCCACTTGTTTTTAATCCAGTAAAAGAGAAAACATTTTCTTCCAGTCAAGCTTGTTCCTGGCGTTTTCAAATACATGTTCCTGTAAAATTATCATCAACAATATGAAAGTGGTTCATCATTTTTTAAGGATATTTGTTTTCAGCTTCCCAGTCCTGAAATTTCCTAAACATCTCCCATATAAGTATTAACCAGGTTTAATTCTGCTTAGCTTCCAAACTCAATCAAGAGCCATCAGATATTGCCATTTATTAGTGCTTTCTACCTGTTGCAGCTGGAATCACTAGAACAATTAATCAAACAATTAAGTAAAAACTTACACATAAAATCTAATGGGGATATCTTGCTGGATTGTTGGTTTTAATTCCCTCAGCCCAATTGTTGGTACAAATTAATTTCCTTTGCTGATGTTTCAGGAGGGAATACACATGAAAAGAGGTAAAAGACCATTATGATGTGTTCCTACTCCCAAGTAATGCCTGCTTTAGATGAGCAGCTGCAAAAGAAAGCATCTGCTCCCATCATTCTCCTTTTTCACCTCCACCATTTTCCTTCCCTGGAAAGGTAAGCTTTTTTTCTTTTACTTGGCTTTTATGCTATTTTAGCATGTGGCTTTTTGGAAACATGCCGATTCTCAGGTCTGCAGCTGGATGCTCAGGTCTCAAACAATACATGTGAAATAGGCCATCTAGGTTTCTCCAGATGGTACCTACAGTACCTACAGCTGCAAATAATGTGATTCATTTCAAGGAACTTTTTGAGTCATCATCCAAACTACTTGGAAAGTGCAAAATATAGGATTTTTCCATTCTCCAGCTAATTCATTTATTTGTGAATTTTGTAACCCACATACCTCATTATGCTAGCTGTAGAACTCTGAAGATCCAAGCTAAAAGTATATAGCTTACACGTTGGGAACGGATACTTTATTTACTTATTTTATTTATTTGTTTGTCAAACATGTACAAGATAACAAGTATAAGTATGAACATAAACATGAACAAAGGGCGTTGACCCCTCTGTTGCTGAAGTCATATTTTCTGCAATCAAGTTTGAAGCAATTTACCTTTTTTATTGATTGTTTGCCCATGTATTATTGTGGTTGAAGCTGAAGAAGTCATTGACAGGCAAGATGTTATAGCAGACAATTTTGTGAATGATGCTTAGATTGGACCGCAGGCGGCATAGTCTAGATTGTCCAGCCCCAAAATTTTGAGCCTGGATGCACAGGGAATTCTATTGTGAGTGGAGGAGTGGAATACTTTTCTCGAGAAATCCCGCTGAACCTGCTCAATTGTGTTACTGTTCGATATATAGGGCGGGTTCCAGACAGATGAGCTGAATTTGAGAATTAGTCTGGCAAAGGTTTTATATGCCCTAGTTAACAATTCAATGTTGCTGGAAAAGAAGCTTTGCTAAATAAGGTTAACAACTCTTAAAGCCTTTTTGGCAATGCTGTTACAGTGAGCTCTGGGGCTTAGATCGTTTGAGATATTGGTATTTCTTGGTATTTGACAGAGTGAGGGTCATCTATATGGAGGTTACAGTTTAATTGAAATCAAGTATTTTTAATATAGTTTACATTTGTATACATTAATTACAAGGAGCCTCTTAATTTCAGCTTCCAATAAACAAAACAGTTTGTGATTTTTTTTAACATTCATAATTTGCTGCTTTTTTCCTTAAAGGAAGATTTTGAACTATGCTTATATTCAGAGTTTTGAGATACTATCTAATGGAGTGACTCCTTGGTTAACCAGAACAACTTAAGGAAATTTTGGTGATGTTATATCGCAGAGCATAATGCACAAATAGTTCTTTGGCTATTTCTAGCAGTATCACTAGCAAAGGCTCAGCTTTCTCTGAATCCTGATGCTTTGTGGGAGAATTTCAGCCATGTCAGGAAAGTAATAAAACTATGATTTCTTGATATGTGTAATGCAGTGCCTATGTATTTTTATGTGCACATGTCCAATGTTTATTTCAGACTGTGTCAAATATGAAAGTGCCATTAAAGACTATACTTCATTTTATTCCTTGGTTGAGAAAAAAATCTGAACTAAACACCTGGTTGAAGAGCTTTGCTCGACTATTTTCTGTTTCCAGAAATTGTCGCTTATTTATCTCTCCTTGTTCAGTTTCCATCCATTATTCCTTGTCTGGCCTTGGAGAATAGCTTGACCCCCTCCTCTCTGTGGCAAATATTGGATTCCCTTAAATATTCGAAGAATGCTATCATGTCTCCACTGGTCCTTCTCTTCACTGGACTAGCCATGCCCAGTTCCTATAACTGTTCATCGTATGTTTCTGCCTCCAGTCCTCCTAATCATCTTGGTTGCTCTTCTCTGCATTCTTTCTAGAGTCTCAACTTCTTTTTTACAGTGTGGGGACCAAAACTGGATGCAGTATTCTAAGTGTGGTCTTACTAAGGCTTTATAGAGTGATATTAGTACCTCCTTTGATCTTGACTGTATTCCTCTGTTAACACAATTTAAGATTTCTTAGGACATCTGCTGGAGTACTCCAAAGTTTAATTTGTCTGTTTAGATGTCCTACAGCTCTACAGTTTCAGATTTTAGCTTGGGGTTAAGATCTCTTTTTACCTGTATCCTAACAAGCTAGGACACTATCCCTGCTTGCACATTGGGTGTCTCATTCAGTCTACTTTAACATGTATCCAGGGACTTGGAAATGAGCTAACAGAGCCATTTAATCCCTTGTGAGATTTTTGTTTTGTTTTGTTTTGTAAGAGCAATTGTCTCTTCTTGGTGTAGAGAGAGAAATTTGGCATGTCAAGTCTGTTGATTTTACAGTCCATCATTATCCTGCAGAGATGGGCACATTCACTGGTTATGCGCTCAGCCTAACAGCAGTTCAGAAAGAGGATTGCTGAGTGAAAAAAAAAAAGCAAATGGAGAGAAAAATGGTTTGATCACATGGTATAATGCTTCTTTATCTGAAAAGGGAAAAAAAAGAAGGAACATGACAGCAAAGGGGAAAGTTCTCATCAACACTATTTGGGTCCCAGAAGGACCAATGAAGAAGATGGTTCCTTGATGTATTATATAACCAAGCTGACAACCCTTGAGCCAATGTAATGATGTCCTACCTGCCATTTGGCAGAAGAGACACATGCACAAGTTGCATTGCCACAGATTTAGTTGAAAAGTTTTGCATGTATCCCTCACAGGACATGCAATCTCTCCATTTGCATATACCCTGTTTCCTTGAAAATACAACCTACCCTGAAAGTAAGTCCTAGCTTGATTTTTACATGTACATCCAATATAAGCCCTATCCCTAAATAATCCCTAATTGAGATCCTGCCCACTCCAGAGTGCACAGGTAAAAATTAGGCTAGGGTGGGGATGGGGGGATGGAGTTGCCCTTCTATTTACCTTTGGACAGTTGTAGCCAGGTCTCGCACACCCTGACAGCCCATTTTTCTCACCAGCCCATTTTTTCTGCAGCCAGCAAGTCTTTCCTAAAGGCTCAGTAGCTGATAACAGAACCCAAGATCCATCTGGACTCTGTTATCATCGGCAGAGGCCTTCAGGAAGCCCTGCCAGCTGCAGAAGAAGTTCCCAAAGGCCTCTGACAGCGAAAAGGAGGCCAGGGGCGACACGCACAAGTGAGGTTAGTCAGTGGATGACCTTCCCCAAAAATAAAACCTGGTGCCTTTTTTGGTGGCAAAAATATAAGACAGGGTCTTATTTTCAGGGAAACACAGTAACATTTCTATAATTCTTCAGTTTTTGACAGGAATATTTAAAAAAAAATATGGAGAATCTTTAAACAGGGCATATAAAGAACATTCATTGTACGATTTTTCTAGCTTGCCCTCAGATTGTCAACCTTGAAGCTGACCTGACTGAAGCCATTTTTGACAGCTTCAGTGTTGCCACACTGGAGCTGAGGGATAAGGAAGGAGGAATAGAGATAGTTGGGGTTTGGTAGCCAAAACAAAATACTTTCTCTTGGGAGTCAAGGACATTCTCACACCTGGTCAGAGGAAGGAGTGATGTCACCTGGCAAGCAGACTGTGCCATGATTGGACCAAGTGACAAGCTTTTACTTTTAATTAGGTGAAAACCACAGGAAGTCTTCAGAGTCAGTTTTCACCTGATCTATGCCAATAGGATATATCCAATAAAGCTATTCTTTGAGGAATTCACCTGCCCTGGAGTTTTGTTTAATATGGATCTATTTTGTGGAATCCTGACATAGTATCCCAAGCCATAATTGAAAATTGAACTGGTTATGACAACTGGATAAATTATCTCAGGACACAATTTTCCCAGAAGGGGAATACCTTATCACCCTAAAATCCCACTTGTTGAACTTTATGGGTATTTAGTTGGGTACTAAATAATGACATGTGTTTTTACACCATATTTATAATTTTGTCCTGGTCTTTGTATAGGTGCCTATTATTTATATAGGTGCCTTGGTAAGGTCACACTTGGAATACTGCATTCAATTTTGTTCACCGCGATGTAAAAAGATGTTGAGACAGTAGAAAGAGTGCAGAGAAAGAGCAACAAAGATAATTAGGGGACTGGAGGCTAAAACATATGAAGAATGGTTGGAAGAACTGGGTATGTCTAGTTTAATGAAAAGAAGGACTAGGGGAGACACGATAGCAGTCTTCCAATATTTGAGGGGTTACCACAAAGAAGAGGGAGTCAAGCTATTATCCAAAGAACCTGATGGCAACGCAAGAAGCAATGGATGGAAACTAATCAAGGAGAGAAGCAATTTAGAACTAAGGAGAAATTTCCTGACAGTTAGAACAATGTGGAACAACTTGCCTCCGGAAGTTGTAAATGCTCCAACACTGGAAGTTTTTAAGAAGAGATTGGATAACCATTTGTCTGAAGTGGTATAGGGTTTCCTGCCTAAGCAGGGTGTTGGACGAGAAGACCTCCAAGGTCCTTTCCAACTCTGTTATTCTTGTCTATTTATTATTTATTTTTTACTTATTATTTAGTGTTGTGTTCTGTCTTTGCTTTTTGGCCAGTTCATCCCCCCAAAATTTGTAAAATTTATCCAGATAAATAAGAGATCTGTAGATGTGGGTACAGGTAGCCCTCAACTTACAACAGTTGATTTAGTGACCGTTCCAAGTTACAACAATACTGAAAAGAGTAGCCGGCCCACGGAGGAAAACTACAGTGCTGATCTGGCCCATGAAGAAATCCAATTTGACTCCCCTGGTCTAGGACTTCCTTGTCCATTTGGTCTCTCTGTGGGCTTTGACTCTATAGTGGTAGAGCGGTGTGTCTTTTAAATAAATCCTCGCACTACCACACACTATGTATTTTGTACCATTGGGCAAATTTTGTAACTGGTAGAGTCCAGAGAGAGAGAGCAAAGCTAAGTTTCTGTGTTAATACAATGCATCAAAAGCATTAAAATCCTTTGGTCAGAAACAGTTCATAGTGATCCTTTTGACTGGGTCTAACAGCAGATGAGAGAGCTCTGGTGTCTTAGAAAGCTGTGTTACAGACAAAACTTTGGCAACAGAAGAAGTCAAATACCTCTTGGCAGAATATAAATGAATCAGTAGCACAGCAGGGCTGTAAGGAATACCCAGGCTCTCATTTATCTCATTGAAAAAAACATTCAGTAGACAAGGGAACTTCAGAATTTCCTTGATGTTTATCCTTCAAAGAACACTTTTAAAGTGGGATTTAATGTTCAAATGATATTTTAAGGCCATAGTTTTGTTTCTGTTAACTTTTTACAGGACGAAAAAGCACGTTCGGCAACCAATGCTACATCATCTCTTTTAAAACTTTACTATTTCTGCAAAAGAGCTCGGGGTGATTTGCTTGAGTTTATTCCATTCATTTGGTTCTCAAAACTACCCTTGGATTTGATAAGGCTCTTGAATCTGGGCTTGGCTTCCTATCACGTATCCTGGCAGACCAAGAGATATTAAATTATAGGAGAATGTGTTGACAGTGAAAAGACACGAAGGGCTGGCCTTCTGCAGAGTGGGTATTCTGTTGGATTATTTCAAAAGAATGAATTCAATAATTTTGGGGATTTGAACCAGCTTGTGTTTTACATTCTTGTTTTTGAACAATTTTGTCTCTAGCTTCACCAGCTTCCAGTCTCCAGACTGGCTGCTATGAAAATAGGTAATCTTTGAATTACTACGTTCATTTAGGGTCCATTCCAAATTACAATGGCACTGAAAAAAAAAGTCATATATGACCATTTTTCACACTTACGATCATTGCAGCATCCTGGTGATCGACATTCAGGTGCTTGGCAACTGACTCATATTTACGATGGTTGCAGTATCCTGGAATTATGTGATTTCCCTTTTGCGAACTTCTGGCAAGCAAAGAAGTCAATGGAGAAGCTGGATTCCCTTAATGACTGTGTTACTAACTGAACAGCTGCAGTCACAATGGGGACAAGAAAAGTTGTAAAATGGGGCAAAACTCACTGAACAAATGCCTTGCTTAACAACATACATTTTGGGCTCAATTGTGGTCGTAAGGAGAACCTGTATGGTACTGTGATGGCATAGGTTGTGGCCCACCAATGGCCAGCAGAGCTGGCAGCAGAGTCAGACTGTGAGGAGGTTGGGGAAGAACATGGGCCAGTCCTGGAGTCTGGGGAAGGCTCTGACGAATACTCTGCATCAGAGGCAGAGATGGGGCCAGGGCTGTCTGACAGTTATCAGCTACCTTCAGAGTCAGACATCAGTGAGGCAGAAAAGCAGTTGGAGCCTGTTCCCAGGGTGCGCATGTGTAGAGCTGCCAGAAGAAGGGAACAGCGAAGGAACAAGGGTCGACTTGGGAGTAAAGGCTCAGGTGGACTGTGAATGGCTCCTCCCATAGAGAATAAAGAGGAGCAAAAGGGGAGTGGTGTTTGCAGGAGTCAATTAGTTCAATTCATTCGGGTGAAATTCTGTTCCTGACTTCTTGCCAAGTATTGTCTACTACAGTGTGGCATTTCAAGATATCGGCCTGGCCACTCTCCAATTCTGATAAAGGTATGTAATTGTGAAATATCTTGAAAGACTGTTGGCCTCCTGCCTTTACGAATGAAAGAAGGCCTTCATAAACAGGCAGTGCTGGTGGAAAGATAAGAGAGCCCCTCCAATGTGGAATAGCTGCCTCCCTCAAATGATTCAGGGACAGTGAGAGTGGAGTAGAAGCTCAGAGGAGGTCTGTGAGGCTGATCATGAGGAGGCACCCCCCTTTCCTTTCTCAAAAATCATCTTGGGGTGATTTAACTGGAGCTCTGGGGCAATGCCTTCCTTGGGAACAATGGTTTGTCTTGGCACACCCTCCCCTGAAATCTTCACTCGTGGACTTCAACTCATGTTTCAGCCTTTGGATTTTCTCACCTTGCTTTGTGGACTCTTACTCTGGACCAGGTTTTGCAAACTTTGCACCTGGTTTGTGGATGTAGATGTTCTTCCTGTTTGAGGACTTGGCTTTTTGGTGCCTGATGGACCCAGCTGGTGGGATGGGGTTACGCTCATCCATTGATCCACATCATCCACATCATCCACATCATCCATTGATCTCCACCATGGATCATCGCACACTCCTTTTGGTAGCCGCCATCATTCAACACCAGAACAGAACCAAGCCCTCTCAGACTGTTTTCACCTTTTCTATGCAAAGAGAGAAGGAGACATTCAAGAACGTTGTTTGTCCGACGATGGATCGTGAGAGCAGATTTGGACTTGACAAGCTGAGGTGAGCTAGGAATGAAGACATGCGTGCATGCCAAGCACTTCATGAGGATGCCACCACCATTGATGAATTGGAGCTCTGAGACCCAGGTTGACCAAGGCAAACACCAACCTCCGTCCCAGTCTGGACCCGGACTGAACATAGCCATGACTCTGTGACCACCTGGCCTCTGGGACCACGTAACAAAAACAGCAGATGCTGAAGAGGGTGCCATACAACACTATCAGCTTTGGTCAGAGAACTGGGCAGGCCATCATCGAAGATACCTGGAGGGCTCCTCCAGTGCCCCACCACTGAAGAAGGCTGGAAGAAAGTTGCAGAAGCAGTGATCAGAGGTGGAACTTCCCTAATCTTGGAGCCATAATGGAAGCCGTGGCCTGCAAAGACTGAAACCCAAATTCAGGTCCAATTATTCAACTACAAGGCTTTCAGCACATTCTTCTTCGCCGATGGTCAATCTGACTACACGTTTATGTACATCGATGCTTCAGCAACGGGTCAGCTTCAGATGTCCAGGTATACAATGCCAGTCACCTCAAGGAGGCGGAATGCAAACCTCATCATTGGCCAATAGACCCCTGCCCAACGACACAAAGGTGCCCACTTCACCATGGTGACGCCTGCTCCTCAGAACTACCTCAGAAGCCCTACACCAGACTCCCACCTAAGAACACTCACCTACAGCCCAGCAGAGTGGGGGAGAAGCCCAGGCGCCAACAGCCAGGGACTGCGCACCACCAGAGCATCGCCCACAACAGGAGACAGCGGAACTCAAGCCCACAAATCCAGTAGCACCCGCACCCGTCACAGACATTGCGGGCGCTAACCGAACCGTGCGGCGACATCGCTCAGTACGAGGACTCTGCAGGCCGTTATCTAACTTTTTTTCTTACTATCTCCTCTTGTACGTAGAGATCGTCTGTGTCCGACCAGTGAGTCTAAGCAATGTCAGCATTTATACGATGGCCTGCACATGTCTAGACATATCCACCTGCATCAGCGATCGGGTCGCACACGCAGACACTCTTAGCGTTACTGGCGGACTGATAGCATCTGCTTAGCGTTTATAAGCACTCACGTCAATGAGTCACAAACCTGCACATGTAGGGCGCCCTCTAATCATCAGCCTTAATCGCTCCATATCTGTCTGTCTCACACGATCGAGTCACTTCAGTCTTCAATAGCGCTTGATCGTCTACTCAAGATATGATATTGTGCTGGGCTGATGATGCGCGCTTGGCCCGCCTTCGAAATAGTAAGTCTGGCACACATATATCTGCATAGCTGAGCCGTCCGCACTACATCCTACGGGATTCATTTTTTTTTATTACTACTAGTTGATCGCTAGGACATGGGCTTAGGTGAGCATGGGCTCTGGGTGGGCATATGAGCGGGAGAAGCACATACTGTAAAAATTCCCGCATTTCCTTTCCCAAGTCCGGGCGCAAGGAAGGACAGTGCAAGGCATCCCCATCTCCCTATCACCTACACCACCTAAACCTACTTCCAGCTCTAGTTTTCCTGTGATGCAGGCAACCAAAAAAAGAACTTCACCCAGCATCAGCCTGGCGACTCGGGAGGCTGAGAAAAAAAATGGGGGCGGGGCCCAGTCAGAGGCTTGTATTTGCTGGCTTCTCTGAACTACCCATAATTTCCGCACCGCTACTGGTTCTCCAGGAATTTGCTCAGAACCTGCCTGAATACCACCTCTGATGCAGGAATGTGTGTCAATTTGTTATATTCCTTGGCCTTCTATACACATTGATGCAACCACCTGAAATTATAACAACAGGAGACATTTCTTCAAGAGATCCATTTTACTTTTGTATTCCTCCTGTTCCGGCCTAAGAGTCTCTTGAATTGTAAGACCGATTTGCACCTCCTCAACTATTTCCCACCCTCCCTGTATTCCAAAACTATCTCCCTTTAAAGGAAACCCAGCACTGCAGACAATGTTTAAAAATGAAATGCCCACCGCAACTGCAGGGTTGCTGAAGATATATGCACATTTGAATAAAACACTGTTATCGAAGAGAATCTTGCTGATTCGTTTCTGGTGGTTTTTTTTTCCCCCTCTAAGATTTTTAAAAATAGTGTTTTATCATTCAATAAACAAAGAAGGAACCTCAGGAACAGATTGAAAAGGTTCATAGACTCTAATTTCAACATGAAGGCAAAAGGGACATAAACTGATTCGCCCAATCCAAATGGGGACCTTTATACCTTTCCAAGTATGACTCTTTTTTTAAGAGTTGCATGTGTTATTCACAAATTGTGCTTAAACACATGTGAAAAATAATAAAATAACCATAACCCCAACTCATGAGATGTCTTAGTGTCGAGTCTCTGAAAGTTGAAGCCGCACATAAAAACAACATAAAGAAGAATAATAGAGTTGGAAGGACCTTGGTGGGTCTTGTTGTCCACCCCATCCCATTTCAGACAACTTGCTGCCCAGTCTCTTTTTGAAAGCCTCTAGTCGCACTGACCAGCAGCCCACAAACTCTGAAAGACAAGCTATTTAATTGGTTGCTTTGTCTCTGCATCAGGAAATTTCTTCTAGTCCTAGTATTGGGGGGGGGCCTTTTTTTTTTTTTTCTTTCCTTTTTTTTTCCCCCCTGGGGGGGGTAGGTTTTCCACCATATAGAAAACTATTTTACAACAAGGTCCAAAAACGGGGTAAGGGAAAGCACCTCCTTTTATGTGCTGATCGAACATTTGCCTGAAGCTACCTTTACTGTAATGGTTTTCATTAGCTACTCCAATATCATTTACTCTGGCCAAATTGCTTTATATGCTATTAATCTGTGCCATTAGCTATTAGAGAGACACGATCCCAAACAGGGCTATAATAGTGGCGTCTAAAAATATTTATGACCTTGATACATGGGTTTAAAAATACTTAGGAATGAAAACCTGTATCCCCACCCCCCTTCCACTTTGTTCTTGCTGGCACATTAGGCACGCTATGCGACACACACAATAGGAAGCAAAATCTTCCCTTTCCATTAAGGCCTGTTGAGTTTAATGTGTTTTCTTACAGCAGATTTACTGTGTGATGAACAATTACTTCTTGAGAATTAAAATTATAAATTAGGGTTGTCTGGGGGGGGGGGGGGGGGGGGTGGAGAGGGGGGAAATAGAAATCCTACAATCAATTGATTTGAGCTAAGCATAAATACTTGATTTTATATGTTCTATCTCTGAATTACCAAGCGGAGTTTCAATATGTTGTGCTCAAAGTCATTAGAATGGGCATCTGTTTCTTAGATAGTTTGTTCATATTGGCTTAATTTCTACCTTTGTCTAGTCTTACCTTGCTCGCAATATTGCAATTGATGCTTACCGTTATTTCAATATTTGGACCATGCTGTTTCAAACTCGATATTGCCATTGCTTGTAGCCAAAACAAGGACATCCAGATCCAAGATATCTTCATAGAGGTAAGCAAAATAGCCTACACTATATCCCGATTTTGTAGAACAGTGGATAAGAACTGGAGTGAACTAAAATATTCAGCTCATAATGAAAGAAGGCCGTTTTATCATATATTACTAGGAGTATCGATCGGCCCAGTGCTCCCTTTGTCTGAGAGATGCTAACGTGATAGCGCATAATTTGCTTTCCTCCCTGGCAGATATATTTCTGCGCCTTGTCTCCCTGCGAGCTTTCATGGACGTTGTGGCATTCCCTCTAGGTAGTAAAACTTGGAAAGACTGCATGTGTATGTGGGAGGAAAGGGGAGGAAGACCTTGAATGGAGTAATATCACTCAGTGCTTGATATGTCACAATATTCTGTGGTTTCTCCCCTTTCTCTTTTTCTAGATTAACGGCAATTCGAAGGGCTTTTAAGTACTTTGTTTCTAAAGGAAAGAATTGTCTTGTGCTTAAATTTGTGTTGTGGGTGTGCCTGTGGTAAACACCTATATTTAATATATGTGTGCTGTTGATGTATGTGACCTAATATAGTATTTGTTTTATTTAAGCTCTCGCGCGGTACTTACATTTAGGCGAATGTGGCCCATGTATGTTAGCTCCTTCGGGTATTATCCCACAAGTCATTGTAGTTCTGTTAAAGTTGTAAGGCTCATTTGTAGTTCTGTTAAAGTTTGTAGCAACGTTTCAGCAGGAACCCTTCTCATCTTGCCGATTCCCATCCAGGCCTTAGTAAATGCTTCTATGAGATTTCTGCTGAAACGTTGACTAACAACTTTAACCAGAAACTACATGAGCTACAACTTTACAGAAACTTCAATGACGTGGATAATACCCGAAGGAATTCTAAACAGCACCAAAATGTAAGTACCCGCCGGAGAGCTTAACAAAAACATATATATAATTTATAAATATATTAATAAATGAAGTATAAATATTATTAGTATATAATAGTAAGTATATATATATAATATATATATATATATTAAATTTGTTCGTTTTGTTAAGCTTTCGCGTGTACTACGTGTCTGCTGTTCAGCTTCCTTCGGTATTATCCCACGTCATTGTAGTGCTTTTTAAAGTTGTCACAACGTTCAGCAGAATCTCATCTGCCCATATCAGGCTTCTGTACATACAAACTCAATACAGTAAGCCTGATGATGGCAGTATGAGATTCTGCTGAAACGTTGCTACAACTTTAAAGCACGACAATGACTGGGTTAATACCCGAAGCGAAGCTGAGAACAGCACACATTAAGTACCGCGAAAGCTTAAAAAAAACATAATATATATAGGTATATATATGTGTGTGTGTTGTGTGTGTGCTCTCGTGTGTGTGTGTTGTGTGTCCCTGTGTGTGTTTGTTATCTTTTGGTTATTCGGGTTTTCTCCCGCCATAAAATTGGAAGTATTTTCTAAAATGGTTGACGTTATTCGACGAATAAATTTCTCATTCATATCTTCAGCTTGTGTCTTCTAGGCTTTGTGCTTCTCAGAGTAAATGTGAGCTCCATGCAGCTGTTTTTTTCTTGTTAACTGCCAGTGCGGGGTATGATGTTGATCTGAAGCATGACAATAGTAGCTCTGAGGTGGGGCATGGGCTTGTTTCTGATTGGCTGGGGTATTGTTCTGCTCAAGTGGGGCTTGGCTGTGGTTTGGTAGCAATTCTTGTGTGGCCCTCGTGGAGATTCGGTGTCATTTCTTCATGCTTACGGCTATTTGTTTTGTTAATTGAGGCGTGGTTTCCAAATGACTTGCAGGCGCAGAGGTGTTATCTCTTTTAATTCATGCTGTGTGGGTGTTTTTTATCTCTATTGGCTTCTCTGATTGTTCTGTTGTTGAAGTTGTTCGATTTTGGTGAAATTATTCTCAGTATTTTAAAGTTAAAAAAGAAAAAACAGCTGCAAGCTCACATTATCCCAGAAGCACCAAACCGAAGACACAAGCCTTGAAGATGTACGACATAGAGATTTCATCAAAACGTCACCAAAATACTTTCCAATTTTACGTGGGAGAAAACCCGAATAACCAAAGCATCCATATATACCCCTATAAAGTCCATAATTAGTATTACATGCCAGTTCTGTATCTTCTGCCAGAAGGCAACAGTTCACAAAGATTGTGAGCAGGAAGAGAAGAGTCCCTGAGAATGTTGTGCAACTTCCTCAAACAGCGAGATGCAAAAATGTAATCCAGGGCTGGTAGCTGCAGCCAATGATATTCTGGGAATTTTTAATGATTCTCTGTAGAGTTTTTTTTGTCTGCTACAGAGCTGCTCCCATACCATACTAGTCTTAGTCTAGTGGCTGTGATTTGTATTAGCTGAAGCTTCACTCTACATACAGCAAGCATTTTGGTGATTAGACCATGAATCACTGACTCCAGGCTGCCCTAGGCCAGGGCACCACCTGCTGTCTAGACATGAGCTGTGAATCTTCCCAAGGCCCAAGTACTGAATTATTCCCAAGTCAAGAACTAGTTATTTCCAGAGCAATGTGGCTCTTCTAACAGCAGCCTCTAGGACCACTGATGCTGGACATTCCCAATTTCTGATTTGTACAGTGATGCTGTCAGGCATGGAACAGGTAGGAAGCTGCTTGCCACAGGTGAGCCTACACCTGGATGAATATGGAGAAACCTCTGTGTTTAATTGACAATCCAGCAAAATAGAAAGGCCCTTAGTCTATCCTTTTATATACTTTCAACTGACAGATGATGATGCATAGCAGTTGAGTGAAGCCAAGCTGTTTTCTGTTGCCAAAAAGTTCCTTTTGCTAAACAGAGCACCTGTATGAACATCTGAGCATGGTGGGATTTAAAATTCCAACACGATACTCTCTACCTGAGTTGGATGTCAAAACTCTTCATTTCCAGCCAGTCAGCTGGAAGTGAGGTCTTTTTCTACTTTAGCAAAGCTGGCTGTGGAATTCTGGGAGTTGAAGTCCACACCTCTTAGAATGGCTAAAATTGAAAAACCCTCATTCAGATGCCTGCTGGCTGGGAGCGAAGAGTTTTGACATCCAACTCAGGTAGAGAGTACCATGTTGGAATTCTGGAAGTTGAAGTCCACTTAGAATGGTTAAGGTTGTGAAACTGGTGTAGACAGGAAGAAAGCCATTACTACCCCTTCCACATATTACAATAAAGTCTGTAATACTTCATGGAAAAGCTATTAGTGGACAATTTAGCCAGGATCGTTGGCACTGCTATTCATCTGTGTACACGGCTAAATATAAACAGTGAAATACCTTGCCCATGGACTGCTATAAATCAAATCTTGGTCTTAGTCTACTGTAACATTGCACAAAGCAAATACACGGAACACAGAATGAAAAGAATCTATAGGCTTGGCATTGATGAAGTATCAAGTGCCACAGTTCTCTTCTCCATAGCTTTAGTATAGGGTCTATCATTTAAATGTACATGAGTACTAAAATAATCAATAGTTTGCAAGTCTTGAGTTCTAAGAGTCTTCGATTCTAACCAAAGGCCCAGGAATGATGGCCTGTGATGAATATTGCACTGATGCTTACCATTATTTTCAATATTTGGACCGTGATGTTCAACCTCAGATATTGCCATCTTGTAGCCAACAAGGACATCCAGATTCCAGTTCTTCATAGAGGCAAGCAAAATAGCCTAAACTTATCCCATTTTGTAACAGTGGATAAGAACTGGTGAACTGAAATTTCAGCTCATAATGAAGAAGGCGTTTTATCATATATTACTAGGAGTATCGATGGATTGTTCTCTTTGTCTGAGAGATGGCTAACTGATAGCGCATAATTGCTTCCTCCCTGGCAGCTAATGGGCAGGAAATAATTGAGAATCCCTGGGTAGGTTTATTCAAACAAGTAGTCCTTGAATTAGGATCACAATTGAGTTCAAAATTTCTTTTGTTAAGTGAGATGTTTGTTAAGTGAGTTTTGCACCTACAGCTAACAGATCAATGAAATAAATGAACAAAGAGATATTACGTGGTGACTCTGAGGTGAAGTACCAGATATACTTTCTCACTGAAGTGTTTACTTTTGCTTCTATTTCTCTTCCAGTTGCCTGTCAATAAATACAGAAAAATTTACAAAGCCAACGTATGTCTTTTCCATGAAGCATATCATCATCTGTCGAACTCCTGGTTCGTGGGCCAGATGTGTCATGTTCTGGCCACGCCCGGTTTAGCAAAGGGGAAATAGGCCCTGATATGCCACATGATGCTACTGTGATGACATGAGTTTGACACCCCTGATCTAAGGGAATTAAACCAAATCATCAGGCTTTCTTAAAGATCTGCATCTTCAAAAACTTTAAGAAAATTATTGGGACACCAGCTTTCTTTTAAAACGGGGCAACCAGATTTTGGGTGCAAATAACAACAACCAGCAACAGATGATTATAGAATAATCTTTATAGAACATTATAGAACAACCAGTTGGAAGGGACCTTGGAAGTTTTCTAGTCCAACTCTCTACTCAAGCATGAAACCCTNAGTTCCAGGTTGGTTCCCTCCTTGATTAGTTTCCCTCCATTGCTTCTTGTCCTTCTACCTCCAGGACCTTTGGGGAATAGGTTGACACCCTGTCTTATTTCAGGTGGCATCTCAAATATTGGAACACTGCTATCATGTCTCCCTTAATCCTTCTTTTTGTTAGAAAAGAACACACCCAATTCTTGCATCTGTTCTTCATGTTTTAGCCTTCATAACTCCAATCTTTTTTGCTGCTGTGCTCTGCACTCTTTCCAGAATCTCAATTACTTTTTTTTAACATTGTGGTGACCAAAATTGGATGCGGTATTTCAAGTGTGGCCTTACTAAAGCTTTGTAAGACCACAGTTGGAATACCACTAAATGACCACACTTGGATTGCTAAATGACAGCCAAGAAACACAGAAAATGAAATATTTGCAGTCATCTTGTAGTTGTCCAGATCTGAGTGGCTTGGATGACAGTCCTATTTACACTCATTAAACCTATTTGGAGTGGGGAGGGGATACTGGCAGATTGATTCCAGAGGTGCTAATGAACAGGTTCTGACCAATTCTGGAGAACCGGTAGCGGAAATTTTGAGTAGTTCAGAGAACCAGCAAATCCCACCTGTGACTGGAGATTTTACAGTATCCTTCCCCTGCTACGCCCACCAAGACATGCCCATAGAACCAGTAGTAAAAAAAAATTGAATCCCACCATTGATTGATTCCATAAGAATCTAGAGAGGCTGGAGAGGTAAATGAGAAGATCTTATCCAAGGCAAATCCACCAAGGAAACCAGATTTCTTGCGAGCAGTGTGGAATCTGCACCTACCTCCGTAGCCATTGTAAAGATTTTGAATGTTTCTTTCCATAATTTATATTTGCTTTACCTAATCAATTAGCTCTGTGTCAGGGCCCATGTTGCACTATATCTTATTTACCCAGTTATTGGCTATTCTCTCCTTCGTGATTTATATCCACTTTTAGCTATAGCTGTGCTGATATATCAGTAATGAAGACAGCCTTTGCACTGTTCCAGCTGTGGCTGGGGCGAAGCTGTAAGATGCTATAAATCACAAGCAAGGAAATGGCCATTTACACTTCCCTTCTACACAACTTTCCCCAATCAATACTCTCAGCTCTGCAGTTTTCTGCAAAAGAATTTTTTTTTACAGTACTGAAAAAATGATATTCAAAGGCTGGACATTTATTTTTTTAAAAAAACACGCTTTCCTTAAAAATGCATATCTTTTGTTGCAAGCCCCTCATTTTTCATTCTTCCAGTTCAGAATACAAGTAGTCCTTGACTTACAGCAATCCATTTAGTAACCAGTTGAAGTTACGATGGCACTGAAAAAGTGGCTTACGATTGTTTTTTTTTTTTACTTAACAACCATTGCAACATAGTCAAAATTTGGATTCTTGGCAACTGGTTCAGATGTACAACCTTTACAGTGTCTCTAGGGTTGTGTGATCACCTTTTGTGGCCTTCTGACAAGCAAAGTCAATGAGGAAATCAGATTCACTTAATTGGGCTATTAAAAACTGCAGTGATTCACTTAACAACTGTGGCAAGAAAGGTTATAAAATGGGGGGGAGGACTCACTTTGCGATGGTCTTGCTCAGCAACAGAAATGTTGGCCTCAATTTATGGTTTTAAGTCAAGGACTACTGGAAAAATCACAAGGGTCTTAATCGCAGGGATCTGGAACCTGGAACCTCTGTAGACATTGCTAAATTATATTTATCTTTTTAACATTTTGTGAGCTGTCCAGAGTCTTTACTGGTGAGATGGGTGGCATATAAAATTGATAAATAAACTATACTTCCTTGCATATTCCTCATTGTTGTCCATTTCCCAAAAATTGTTTGGTAAGCTGAGGACATCTCCAATATCTGCAGAGATGAAGTCAAAAGAAACTAAGCATTCCTTGAACAGTGTAATTTAAGCTTTGTAAATATGACATTGATATATGCACAGAAGGGGTGGGGCTTGGATCATGTTGCCACAATTGTTTTGACATCCTATTACTTTGTTCTCATGAGCCCTTGTCTTCCTTTCCTTGAAGTTTCCTTTTCTCATATGAGATACGAATGACAATACACCCTGTTCTTTGTTCTTTATTGGCCAAGTGTGATTGGACACACAAGGAATTTGTCTCCTTCCTCAGCAAATTGCCCTCCAGATGTGTCCAGCTCCCAGCTGTGCTGCTTTGTAGCTCGCATAATGCACAACAATGGATTTGTTTTAAAATGGTGTAAGCCAACAGAAAAAAGGACCTCAGCCATCTCTCTGAGCATAGAAGCATTCTGAGTGTTCCACCCCCCCTTTTTTTTTCTATAAAAGTATGTCAGTAAAAGGAGATTTGGCCTCTGAAGTGGAGTTCAGAATGATCAGAAATTATCAGAGAATTCTATATTTTTACCGATGTTTAAATCTTTCAGTGCCCTATTTCATATCCTCCTGGCTGCAGCTCTTTCAACATTATGATTCACTTCAATAATTCTTAAATCACAATATATATTATAGGGTAAGGGCTCCTATTTCTTTCCCTGCTGGGTTGCTTATAATATATGAACTGCTGTCATAAGTTTTAATATGGTAAAGGCACATGCAGAAAAGGAAGCATAGGCTGCGTTCTGTATCTCTGTATTCTTAGACCAAGCTTGGCTGAAGAACAGCAAGTAAGAAGAGGATGGCATCTCTGAATTGACCTTGACTGAGCCTTGATGCATTAGCCTTAGTTAGATTCAGATTAGAAGGTGCACTGATATAAATGACAGGTAGATAGATAGATATAGATATGGAAAAACAACACCAAATTACTATTATGCTCTTGACAAAACCCAATGTGATGTACATAGTTACCAATAATCATGTGTAATAGCATCTTTTAAACAACAACTGGTCCACCTACTTTGGTTCCAGTAAGAACTGTCTAGATGTCTTTACCTGGTGATTCCATACAACTACTCTGCGATGACCTGTAGTCAACACAGTCAGATAAGCAATAAGAGTCCCTTTATTATCTCCAACTTTGCTCCCAATGTCCAGGTTATCTTATGGCTGGAGAAAAACTCTCCCAGGAATAGCCTTTGACTGCAGAAAATGAAGTCCAAAACATGAGCAACACAAACTGTAACTTAAAGTCCAAACAAGCCAAACAGAACTAATTAGTTTGGCAGGGCAGGAGCAAGTACTTCAGACTTGAAGGCATGGCAAAACTCACACAGTTGGGAAGATGCCAGGAACACAGATAAGCCATGACAACATAGGATAAAGTCACATTTGCTCCCAGCAGCCTGCTGCACCGCAGGCTGCCTGTCTTATCAATTGTGTTCCCAGATGCAGCTCATGAAGGGATTCAGGGCCCTTTCCTCCCCTAAAGCCATGCAACCCATGTTGCTCTCTTCTCCATTCCTCCCTGTGTGACCTAGGATGAAGAGGGGGTGGGCCTGGTTCATCCTCTGAACTCTCTCTCTCTTGTTCTATCTCTCCTTGTTCGCGCCCAGCCAGACTTTTGCCCTTCCCCAGCCTCCTCTACAGCCAACAGAGCCACACTCCCATTCCCTGTCAGCTATCCGGCTTCCTCCTCAGATTCAGACTCTGACAGAGGCATAACACACTCTGTCTCTCCTTAATCCCTCAGATGCAGTTTGAAGCCTGTCTTTATTACTGTCTTGGTGTTCTGATTCTGTCCATCTGTCTGTCTCCATTTCTGAGAAATCAAATAAGGCAAGGGTTCATATATGAGAAAGGATTGGACTAGGAACTCTGTAGATGAGGGGTGTCAAACTCACGTCATCATGGCAGTATCATGTGACATAGTGGGAGTTTTTTCCACTTTGCTAAACCCGGTGTGGGCGTGGCCAGCATGTGATGCATCTGGCCTGTGGGCCACGAGTTTGACAGCCTGCTGTAGCTCGAAGCTCACACAGCATTGAAAAAAAAAAAAAAAAAACCAGATTCATAGAGATTCCAGAATTGCTATAATCAAGTCAACAGAGAAAGAATATTGATTACCTTTGAGCTTTGGTGTTAGAGAAGTCTCCTATGAATATAATGGACAGCTAAGAAAACAAATGGATAGATTATCAAATAAATCAGGGGTCTTCAAACTTGGCAAGTTCAAGACTTGTGGACTTCAAGTCCCAGAATTCCTCCTCTAGTCATATGAGCTTAGGAATTCTGGGAGTGGAAGTTCACAAGTCTTAAACTTGCCAAGTTTGAAGACCCTTGAAATAAATCAGCCCAGAGTTCTCAGTCAAGGCACAAATAACCAGGCTCAAATTATCCTACTTCAAATATATTTTCCAGCTCTCTGGAAAAGGCTTCAATGCTGAAAAAGTGGAAGCAGCAAGAAGAGAAGGACAACCTGAATTTGGATGGTCTCAATTACAGCGGTGATGAGTGCATCTCTGCCGAGACTTGAAAGGACATCTTAAGGATAGAATCTCACGGGGAAGATCTAAGTTGGTTGCTAGGAGTCAAAACAATGAGATGGCACATAAGCAACCAATCAATCAGTGACTTACTGAGCTAGTAGTAATTGATTAAGATCCTAGAGACAGCTGGTGGTTTGGACTTGGACAAACTCAACAGCAAATTCTAAACTCCTATTTGGAAGCGACCTTTGTGTCTAGTAACTCATATTCTTGATATGTGCTGTCATGGGAAGAAACTGATTAAGCTTGAAATTTGTAAAATTTAAAGCCATGAGGACCTTTATCTCTTCTACAAAGTTCAACCTATCCACTAGGGATAGATACATTTGTCCACTTTGATGTATTCAATTTCAAATATTCCCCAGAGCAGAGTTGTTACCATGAATTTCTGCAGGAGGAGTAAAAAACAAAAGTCACAACAGACCGTGATGGCAATTACACACTGTCAATCAACCCTCACCTCCTTTTCCCCATGCTTCCTAATAACAAGCATCTTCCATATACTTCCCTCTGCCATTTGCTTCATTGGTGGTGGTGGTAGTTACTGTGTGTGTTTGAGTTGGGAATTGCACTGCAAAATGCTGAAAAGAGCAGTATGAGCATTTGTTCAGGAGATACAAATAAAATACATTTTTGTTGAAGCTGAATGTTCATTCAGGCCACCTCTCTAATTGTTCCCAGCTTTGAAGATGTCTAAAATGCCTCCCTTGCTTTCATAATCCATATATGTGGCTGTGAAAAGGGCTGGGCATTTGAACCCAATTGGAAAAGCCATGGTGGCGCAGTGGTTAGAAAAACAGCAGTGCAGGCTAAGTCTGCCCACTGACAGGAGTTCGATTCTCACCATCTCAAGGTTGACTCAACCTTCCAACCTTCAGAGATCAGTAAAATGAGGACCCAGACTGTTGGGGGCAATAGACTGACATTCTAAACTGCCCAGAGAGTGCTAAAAAGCACTATGGGGTAGTATATAAATTGCTACTGCTATATATCTTTTCACAAACACCTGATAACCTAAACAGCAACATTTTTCCCACCACCAAAGTTGAAATTATTAAGAAATTGTACTTTAACATTTTCTTATGAGGATGATGCTCCCCCCAATTTTTTTTTTTTTTTTNCCCCATTTTTTTTTTTTTTTTTTTGGTACATGTTACTCTTGCATTTTCTCATCTCATCTTGTAGTTATGCATCACCGTGCTGATGATAGACAGAAAAATAAATCACATCATATCCAGTTGGGCTTTAATTTTTGCCATGAGTTATGTCTCTTCTACTTTTCTGCTTCTTATTCTTTAGATTAAGAATGCTCTTGGCATTTGAAACCTATAAACTCTGAAAATATAACTGTCTGTCTTGAGGATACTTTTAATTAAGGCTAGCTCCTAAAAAGCTGAATTGCTTTTTAGATAGAATTTCTTATTGTGAGCAATGGTTAAGAGATTCGGGATGGTTACAAATGAAATGAGAACCAGTTTGGTGGTTAAGGCTTTAGGCTCGTCTGGCCTCGAGCACAAAGTTGGCTGGGTGACCTTGGACCAATCCCTCTCTATCTTGGCCCTAGGAAGCAAGCAATGGAAAATCACTTCTGAAATCTTGCTAAGAATGCTGCAGGCAGTCAACCAGGTAACTGGTAGAAATCAACATGGAAGTGGAGGAGGGGAGGGAAAGGGAGAGAAAAAGGAGAAGGAGAAAGTAGTAGACATTCCCAACTTGGAATGCAATTAATAAATTGTTCAGTAGGACAAGTCAGTGTTCTTCAAGCTATGACCTGTTTATAGGGTGAGTAAAATGCTATTTTTAGTGTTAGCCATAGAACTTTCTGCCATTCTGGATTTAGGTCTCTTGAGGGAGCCTAGTAACTCCAAACTGATGATGCACTTGACCCCACCCTGGGCACATCCTGGTCAACTCCTATAGTATGATTGCTATTCTATCTCATTCCCCTTTGGATTTGTAATCATCTTGGAAACTCAAAAACTTGTGTGTCCTTTTCCAACACTTTCAATAAAAAAATTGCAAGGAATTTCTGAATAAGAAAAGCAGAAAAAAACATTCCATGTTTCTCATGAAGAATACCTGTTGGAAACAAGGTGGAGTATAGGTATAGAATATCCAGCATCAGAGTTATGGAAAATGTTTTGTCTTCCCTGGAAAATAGTAATATTTTTTTCCACATGCATAAAGAGCCAGACCTACTCAAAAATGGGTGAATATAGCAAGATGCTTGTGTTTTGTTGGTCCAGCTAAGTTGGAGGTGAATCTTGCCTAAGGTTAAGAGGATTCACCTCCACCTTAACTGGATCAATGAAACACAAACATCTTGTTATATTCTTCCATTTTTGAGCAGGTACTGGCTCTTTATGTGTATGGGGGAGAAATGGTGCAATTATACATACTCCCTAATTTGGAGGTTGGTTGCATGAGAATGTGGCAAAAGGTTGGCAGAAGGAAGTGGGATGATGGGACGAACAAAATCTGAAGTTGGAAAATGGAATCATTTGTAATGCTGGGAAGTAACTTTTAGAAGTATAACTGTGTTTCAGCACCCAGAGGTTGAGTAGCCAACCAGTCATAATTACCTTCAGGTGCAAAATAAATAAAATGCTTGCCAAACTTACTATTTTGCTTTCTACAGAAGCAAAGTAAATGGAAGCAATTTATTGTTTAAAGACCTGGCAATGTTGCAAGTTCACTAGGTAATGTTTTGACATTTGAGGATAGCAGGAGATATAATGAGCGAAAACAAAAGTGATAATTCTGTGGCTTTTGCAAACCATTTTTTGTGCATTTGGCAAAATGCTCACAGCCTGGCTAACCTGTATCAAAGCACACAAAAAAAGAAGAAGATGATGATGAGAAGGCAACGACAATTGATTCTGATATTTCCTATCCCAACTATTTTTTTTTTTAAAAAGAAAAGGTTCAAAGATGTATTCATGGAAGAATAGAGGCTTTGCAACTGAACTGTTGGAGATGAATGTCTGAAGTGCATTTTGTATTATGAAAAAAAGAGAGGAGAGAGTGTTTTCTGCTTTTTCCAAGAAATAAAAACAGCGTGTGCCAAGTTTGCTGTAACAGTCCCCATGAATATTTATTGATTGGCTCGTCAATATCAAGCTGAATCCATGTACGCTTCACCTCTCTCTTTGCTTACATTCATCCAGTGGTTGTAGGCAGGAGCTCAATGTGAAGGCAGCACCTGAATTCTATTCAGGACCTCATCATGGAAGTAATTGTGTGGCAAGAGGCAAATTATAAACCTGCCTCCTTGGGTTAGCAAAGGAAAATAAAGACCTCTTGAATGAGTCTTTCAGGAGAGATATAAAATGACATTTCCCAGTTTTGTTTTTTTTTACTAACAGAGAGCTTTCTCCATCCCATCTCTATTCTGTCAGCTTTGAAAGCTTGCAGTGATAACTACAAGTAGCTCCCTTCACCTATTAAGCCTTTAAAAACTCCAGAGAAACTTTATGGCATGAAATCAAATAAGCAGGGATAACTTTGCCGGTATTACTGTGCAAAAATCTTTCTAATATTTCCCAGGGGAAATTTCCTAACAGTACAAATTAAGGTGGGACAGTTGATTTACATAATTCTATTCATGCTCAACACCAGGACCAAATGAAAAGACATTAATATTTTAAAGTTGATAAAGAAGATTTTTTTTAAAAAAGCAGGGAGTTCATTGGAAGCCCTACTTGTAGTTCTTGTTTAATGACTGCCTTATCTAGTGACCTAGCAATCATCACTTTTACAACCTTTGCAGGTCTGTCAAGCAAAGGAAAGATGAAGTGGGATCATAAGCACAATGCTGATTTTACTTAGTGACCACTTCATTTAATGACCAAGGTGGTGGTCCTGATTACGTTTGCTAAATAAGAACTACCTATAATGAAGAAGCCAAAGCTTGCAAATTTCGGGCATATAATGAGAGAGCAAGAGTGAAAGAAAATGCTTGAAAAGGCAATAGAAGAATAGGCCAATAGAAAGAAAGATGACAAGTTACCATGTGTTCTGACCCAAGCCTTGTTTAAATCAAACACAAAGTATGTATAAAAGCAAACCTTTTTAAAGTGGCACTGTGACTTCTGTGCATTCACAGCCAAGAGTCATTCAAAACTGTCCCAGATAAGAGCAAGCCCTTTCAAGGTTGCCAAAGGATGCCAAGAACAAAAGATTGCAGATAAATATCCAAAGCCAGAAGTTTCAAAAAACAAACCGGAGTAAGCAGGGCTTCAACGAGGACTCTGAGTAGAAAGAACTTCTTTGCTTCCTGCAAAGAAGCCAACCCCGAAGGCTGGCTTTTATCCCTAATGGGACCTTCCAGCCTTACTCCAGATTTGCCCATGCTGCTTCAGCTGCTCTTTCCTTCGAGCAGCCCTGCACACACATGCACTGAGCACAGGCTCCCTGGGGTCCTCTTCGTCACTACTGCCAGACTCCACAACCTACGAAGGCAGCATCCCACTCTTCAATAGTCCTGGTCCTACAGTACCAGTAGAATGATGTCCATTGGGTAAAGAAGAGACAAAAATAGTGTCATAAGAACAATAAAATCAAGAACTAAAGAAAGCATGTTGGTATACATTAAAAAAAATAAATCAATGTTCTATAAGTGAGCAATAGCTTTATTATGCCCAAACTAATAAGATAAAGTTCATTTTCGGACTGAGTTCAATGCCTGGTAATCTACATGGCCATGCAATGTTTCTGATATTACTACTACTACTGCAGTCAAGTCAAGAGCACAAAGCACTTCTGGGTTGGAAGGATTAGCTGATAACATCAATGTTGCCTAGGGGATGCCCAGTTGGAGGTTCCTTGCATGTCCCTGTTAAACTATCCACTGAAGTTGTACCCATCTATTTACTCACAGTTACCCACCTTCAAACTGCTGGATTAGCAAGATCTGGAGCGAGCGATAGGAACTCAACCCATCCTGTGGCAGCAACTGAGTCTTAAACATGAGTCTGCCCATTGTCAGCCCAGTGTCCTGAGCATATGAACCACTGTGCTCCTCGTATTTCTGGTAATAATGCTGAAGTTCTCTTCCACTACTTTCCTCTGGGATTTTTAATTTTTTTCCTAGTTTAACCAAAAGCCTTGCACTTCTCAAATAGTTCTCCTTCCAAATGCTAATCTTAAGATTTGCCAAACCTTTAGGCCAAGACCAAGTAAAATGGCATCAAATCAGAGGTGGTAATCATCAGGTTCTGACCAGTTCTAGAGAACTGGTAGGGGAAATTTTGAGTAGTTCAGAGAACCGGCAAATCACACCTCTGACTGGCTCCACCCCCATCTATTCTCTGCCTCCCATTGAGTCCCAGTTGATTGGCTGGGTCTTCTTTGGTTGCCGTGCACAGGAGAACGGAGCTGGAAACAGGTTCGTGGGGTGGGGAGGGAATGGGGATTTTTCAGTATCCTTCCCCTGCCACACCCACCAAACCATGCCCACAGAACTGGCAGTAAAAATTTTGAATTCCACCACTGCATCAAATTGTATGTATGCAGGAGAATTGCTCAGATGTTGACAAAAGGAATAGCAGTTACTAGACAACTAAGAGCTTCACCCTCACAAATCAGGCAAGTGTATATATGAGCCAAAAGTTTCAACTGATTGCAGTTCAGAATCAATCACAAAATAAAATATGGTGGGTTAAATTCACCAGTTAGTAGCAGGGTTCAGCAGTATCGGGTTATATCCATAGTGTAAAGTAAATGGTTGCTCTGAAAAAATGACATCCTTTAATCCAAGGATATTGTAAGTGAAGCTTACCAGCTGACAAAAAGCACAGTTAAAGTATAATAATATTGCAGTCTTTACAATTGCAGAACTGGAAAGCAATTTGAGGTTACTAAAGTCATTTAACCAACCTCAAATATATATTTTTGCCTCTAAAGGTACTAAAGGATATGGGGAGACTCTTAATAATTCTTCCATTTCCTTTCTATATTTAATAATTGAGCTAATGCTTCTGTCTCTAGATGCTGCATTAAAGAATTACAGTTTCTCTCTCTCTTTCTTTCTCCAATATGAAATTAAAAACTGAAATTGTAATATTCTGATGGAAAGAGAGAGAAAGAAACTGTAATTCACTGGCTACAGCTTGTCTCTGGTGTGACCTGGACAGCCAAATCTTTTTGAAAAGCTGTTACAGGTTCAAGGAAACTCCATGTAAAAGCCACATTTTCTTTCTCCATGACCTCCTTTTGGCCTTAATGACACTGATCTGCTAATATTATATTTAATACTAGGTAAGGTGTTTTTATAAAGATGCTGGCAAGGTTGCTTATGAAGAATAAAACAGGAAAGAAAGAATGTATTTGGCAAATAGTAGAAAATAGTGGAGGCATTGATTTTTCCTCCTCTTGAAATAAGTGTACGAACTTCAGCTGTGAAAAAAATAACCTGTGGAGAACCAGCTCATTCACTCTGGGTTTCAAATGAAAGATTATTTTCAGGATGGGAAGGTAGATCACTTCTTTAATCAAAAATACTGCAGCATAGCTTGGCTTGGACATAGTGCTAGGAAATAACAGGATTTGTTTTTCAACTTAGTATGATGCACAAGCCTATTTCTGATGACTGAAGGACAGGCAGATCAGATCCTTATGATAAGAAAGATAAAAGAAATCCTGGTTTAGCAAGATGTGTGAACGGGTATCTTCAAGCGTGTAACTATACATAACCACAGGAAGAATGGCTGCAGATTTTGGATCTGGCTAGTCTAAAGAAAAGAAGAATTAGGGGTGCCATGATAGCAGTATTCCAGTATTTGAGGGGCTGCCAGAAAGAAGAGGGGGTCAAATTATTCTCCAAGGCACCAGAAGGCAGGACAAGAAACAATGGATGGAAACTAATCAAGGAGAGAAGCAACTGGAAATTAAGGAGAAGCTTCCTAACAGTGAGGACAATTAACTGGTGGAACACAGAGTGAAGCTTCAACAGGTTCTGGAAAACTGGTAGCAGAAATTTTGAGTAGTTTGGAGAACTGGTGGTAACCTTCCCCCAGGAGTGAGGAGGGAATGGAGATTTTACAGTATCCTTCCCCTGTCACGCCCACCTGACATCCATAAGAAATTCACAGCAGATATATTTTTTTTCTTTGTGCCCTAGGAGAGAAACATCTGTTGCTACCCAGTATTGAACTCTCAACCTTCCAAGTGGAAGGCAAACATCTTGCAAGCATGATAAGCAAGCAAAACATGATCATTTTTGACAACCAGAGATGTGCAAGAGCTTCCAGCCACCTCCCCTTTGCAAAACTTCAGAGTTTCTTGTAACCATTAGCAATTACCAAGCAAAATTCAGTAATATTGATGGCATTCTTTCAAACCACTTCCGTGGGCAGATAGTTTCACTTAATGTTTGGCATAGTGCATTAGGCACTCTCATGATTTATCCTGCTAACTTGATTTTAATCATCTTTGTCCTTAAAAAATATAGCAAATGCTTTCTAATGCACTAGACCATGATTTACCGTGACACTTGTATTTATAGAAATTAAATTTATTGGGTGGTTTACAAGCCAACACAACTGACTTAAAACAATAAAGCCCCCTCTTTGGAAGTTTAATATGGCAATCTTCTTATCAATTTCAGTTGTAAATCTCAAAGATGTAGGAAGAAATGCTTGCTGATGGAAGCACATGTGTATAACAGTAAGAATCTTCAAGGTGACTTATCCTTGGGAAGAAGAAAATAGTCAGGAACTAGATAAGTGGTAATAGAAATATCCCCTCAAAGATAACACCATTTGTGGTGTGGTGAATTTGTTGCATGGAAGACAAATGTAGCAAAAAACCAACAACCCCCCCCCAAAAAAAAGAAAACAAATAGGAAGCATAAAAAGCAGGTCCACACACTTAGCCATAGACTTGATTTACAATCAGTTCATTTTTCCAAGATGCTACATTTCACTAGCAAGTCCTTCAATAAACCAATCAGTTTTAAAAGAAAGTCTAGCAGCATTATTTGAGTAAGGACATTTATGTGGATCACTAGTATAAATTTTGGTCATCAGTTAATTGCACATAAATTGGACGAAGGCTGAAGAATAGTTTTAGTGCACAAGCTGTACATGTGTCAGAGGCAGGCATTTTAGAAAAGGAATCCCCACCCTTGAGAGATTAAAAGGCAAGATGCTACTTATCTGATGCTGCTTGCCAGTTTATAAGCCCATGCGACTAGGGATCTCAGAATAATAATTTGAAGAATAAATCCGAAAGAGATCTGATTGAGTTATGGCTTCCAATAGAGTTTTTTTAAACAGAATTGTTGAGCCAGTTGGCTACATTTTACTAAATTAATGTTCTTGAATAAAATTAAGTACACTTGGAACCAATTCACAGGTTTGTCAGATGGTTGCACAAACCATATATAAATAAAAGGGTTTTTTTTTTAACCAATTCAAAGACGATTGGCAAATTCAGCAATTGGAGACTCCAGATTTAATTTATTTTGACTTTCATATCAAATCGCAAATTCATGTAACAAAAAGGGAGGTTAGATTACATGATTGCAGCAATCTTCTGATTTATTTTTTTTTAAATCCTTCTGTGGATGCATCTGAATTAAACTCAACTGTACGCCCTCCTTTTGACAATCCATTTTTAGATTTCACTCTGGATTACAGAAGAATCTCAACATGACATTCAAAGCAAGCTGGGTGCTCCCAGGGAGTTACAGCACAGTATCTAATATAATGAAATATAAAACTCTACTGGGACTGCCTTAACTAGAAAAAAAGCCACTAGAATATGAATGGTGCCTTTTGATTAACATTGAAATAATGTTATCACCGTGGCACATAAAGCTGAGAAGCAGTGACAGTGTGCCAAGTGTGATGCTTGAATACTTGTGTGTGTGTGTGTGTATGTGTGTGTGTGTGTGTGCACGCGCGCATGCACGCACACACACACACAACTGCTTGTATAGGCAGAAGAGAAAAACAGAAGGAAAATTGACAAGATGTGAAATTGCAGGGCTGATTTTAGTGGCAAAGCAAGGATAAAAAGGATAGAAAAAGAAGCAACCCTTTTGTTAAACATCTTTATGGGGTAAGGCTGACCAAGATTCATTTGTTCTGGAAACTTTAAAAAAAAATAAGTTGCTTTAATGGTCAAGAATTTCCTTCTCCTTCCCTTTCCCATCCTGTAATACCATAACATAATTTTGCCAGGTTTGGTCAGACTGCACAGCCTGCCTTTTATTTCAAATCTGGCTATTTCCCATTATTTTACTCTCCCATTTGGAACATTATATAGAACAGTGGTCCGCTGGTGGTCTGCGAGAGAATTTTAGTGTTCCACAGAAAAATTATTTGCATTTTTTATATTGCACTAAATACTATTTATCTTTTTTAAAAATGTGCATTAGTGGTCCGCAGGATTTAAAATTATGAATTTAGTGGTCCCTGAGGTCCAAAAGGTTGGTGACCCCTGATATAGAATATAGCATTAAAGTATTTTATTAGAGCATTTATGCTTTCATTAAGACTTTGAAGCTATGTTTTATTTTAAGATTCTGTTGGCCTCTCCACTGTTCACAGGTCTGGAGAGAAGCTTACCCAGGAAAATGACATAAAATGTACATTCTAAAAAGAGATGCTGTTTAGATAAATATTCCCAAAAAATGAGGGAGGGAAGGAAGGAAGGAAGGAAGAAAAGGAAGAAATGGAAGGAAGAAAGGGAAGGAAGGGAAGGAAGAAAGGAAAGGAAGGTAGGAAGGAAGGAAAGGAAGGAAGGATGGAAGGAAAGGAAGAAAGGGAGGGAGGGAGGAAGAAAAGAAAGAAAGGAAAGAAGAAAAGGAAGGGAGGGAGGGGGACGGAGGGAGGAAGGAAAGAAAGGAAGAAAAGGAAGGGAGGAAAGGAAAGGAAAGGAAGGGAAGGGAGGGAGGGAAGAAGGAAGGAAAGGAAGGAAGGAAGGAAGGAAGGAAGGAAGGAAGGAAGGAAGGAAGGAAGGAAGGAAGGAAGGAAGGAAAGGTCTATATGTGGAATAATACTAAGATGGGAACTGACTAAGAGAGTGCATACAGGAGAGGATTGTAATTGTAGTGGAATGTAGTCTTGATTCCCAGGAGAGAGAGAGAGAGACTGGATTCTTGAGAACAAAGAAGTAGCAAAGTTTGGAAAGCCTGGTCAGGAGAAAGAGAATTAAGATGGCTCTTCCCTAGCGATTCCTAGAGTATAATGATACAAGTAATTGCTTTAGTTTGGCAAGATTTCTGTCTATAAATGAAGAACAATAAAAGAAACCTCTCAGAAGTAGTTCTGTATGTTGTTAACAGATAACAGATAATCAATTGTTGTTGGTTCTTGGGGCCTCACAATATTGAATATAACCTGTGCTAGATGGAGGAAGATCCTTATGGCCTAACAACTTGTCATTAATCTCAAGTGAAAAATAAAAAAATCATGCAACTGCCTGGTGTTTTTTTTTTTTAAATCCCAGCTCAGAAACAAATTGCATAAGCAATAAAAAATCCCAATAACAAAAGCATCATCTACTACAGGGGTGTCAAACTAACGTCATCACTGCAGCATCATGTGATGTATCGAGACTTTCCCCCCTTTGCTAAACTGGGCATGGGTGTGGCCAATGCATGACACACCTGGCCCCCGGGCCACGAATTTGACACCCTTGATCTACTGCATGAAGTAGATCTCAGGTCCTTTCCTTGGTAGAGGAGAGGAATAAGCCAGGAATAAGGGTTCAGCCGTAGTGGTGCAGTGGTTAGAATGCAGTATTGCAGGCTAATTCTGCCTACTGCCGGCAGTTCGACTCTCACCAGGCTCAAGGTTGACTCAGCCTTCCATCCTTCCAAGGTGGGTAAAATGAGGACCCAATGTCAGCTTTGAAATTCAGCTGCCACATTTAATGGGGGGGAGGGGGGGGGAGGAGTTGAAAAGTTCAAGGTTATTCTGTATGTTGTACTAAGAAATTCCAGTTGCAGTTAATTGGTTCTCGTGATTTATGAAGTGTAGAAGTGGGAGGAGAGAAGGGAGGAGAGAAGGTGGTTTCTGTGTAACATGTGAAAATACTTTCACTTTGGGAAATTGCCTAAGACATGCCAGATCTGTTCCTAAATAAATCACTAGGAGAGAATATGTCTCAGAATGATTGATATCATGGATACTTTCAGGATCCCTTCCACCCAGATTGTTGGAGGCAATAGGCTGACTCTGTAAACCGTGTAGAGAGGGCTGTAAAGCTATTGGAATATACCTGGGAGTATCATGAAAAACAGATGCTTTACTATTAGATTTGGGCCCTCCATTCACAGCAACACATCTTTCAGCCCCTCTCCTTCCTGAAGCCGACCCAAATTATACTTTTATTTCATCTCACCATTCCCCCAGTGCAGGGAGATTTCTCTAGTCTCTTTCCCACCTAATGAAGGGAAATTTAAATCTGCTGAATTTTTGATCTTGAATTTTGAAGGGGACCTGCTTCCCATCAAATCACTTACAGCACTTCAGCTTTAATCTTCTTGAACTTTTGCCATTAGACAATGAGAGATGGGAGAAGTCCTGGATGGAGCAGAGTCTGCTGGTGAATCGATTAAGAGAACATCGGCCTGAGCAATATTTAACAGAAAAGGAATGGAGAGGTTCTTCTAATATTCATTCACCCTTGATTTTTCCTCTCCAAAGGAAGAAGTCTCTGCGTCCATTTACTGTACATCAATCTATTGTGATTAGGAACTTACAATGATCCATACAAGGGACGGAGTGGCTCAGTGGCTAAGATGCTAAGCTTGTCAATCAGAAAGGTCGGCCGTTCAGCGGTTTGAATCCCTAGCGCCATGTAACGGAGTGAGCTCCTGTTACTTGTCCCAGCTTCTGCCAACCTAGCAGTTCAAAAGCATGCAAAAAGTAGAAAAATAGGGATCAACTTTGGCAGGAAGATAACATCGTTTCATGCGTCTTCAGCATTTAGCCATGCCAGTCACATGATCATGGAGACATCTTCGGACAGTGCTGGCTCTTCGGCTTTGTATTGGAGATGACCACCACTGTCTAGCATAGGAAACGACTAGCACGTATGTGCGAGGGGAATCTTTACCTTTACCTAATGATCCTTAGAGTTGAGGGAAGAGATCAAAAAATAAAATAGAAACAAAGATCTGCCCTTAAAGAAGACCCTGTTGCTGTCTTCTCATATATCTCTCATCTTTTCTTCCTTCCTTACTTTTGTCTTATGTTCCACACTGTCCCAAAGGTGCTTTTTTCAAGAGGCAACTGGAATTTCTAGTTTTTCTATGAAGTCGTTTTGCTTCTCATCCAAGAAGCTTCTTCAGTTCTCCATTCCCCCATCATCCAATCAGAGCTGAAGAAGCTTCTTGGATGAGAAGCAAAATGTCTTCAAAGAAAAAACAGAAAGTCCAGTCATCTCTTGGAAAAAGCACCTTTGGGACAACCATGACCTGGATGGCTGAGAATCTCCATAAATATTCCACACTGACGTTAGAATGGAGATAAAATCTTGCAATTTTTATTTTCAGGCCAATGTCTTTTCTTTTATTGAACTGCTGTCAACTTATGACCACTGTTGAGTTTAAAATCTATTTTGCTAAATGAGACATTTGTTCAGTGAGTTTTGCCCCATTTTACATACTTTCTTGCCGCAGCTGTTCAGTGAATTATTGCAATTGATAAGTTAATAACCCAGATTGTTAAACGAACTTGACTAGCCTATTGGCTTTGCTTGTGAGGTCACAAAAGGGGGTCAGATGACCTTGGGACACAGCAACGGTCATAAATATGAATCAGCTGCCAAGCATCTGAATTTTGACCACATGATAGTGGGGATACTACAAAGGTTGTAACTGAAAAATGGTCATGTCACATTTTTCAGTGTGATTGTAACTTTGAATAGTTCCTAAACAAACAGTTGTGAATCAAGGACTACCTGTATGTGCTAGGAAGTCAGTGTCAACCCTTACTAACCACATCAGTAGATTGTTCTTCATGTAAGTAGGCTTTCTCTCTGATAATCAATCTTTCTTTTTTAAAGCATGCAGACATTATTTGAGTTTTATCCCACCTTGATTATTTTACAAGTAACTCAAGGCAGCAAACACATATAATATTCCTTACTCTTCCTCTAGGCCTGGTTGAGGGCAAAATAACTCTTATTTGTCAGCCCCAGATATTTAACTCCACTTTCCGTCAAAATAGCATTGTCATCAGTCTTCCCAGTTTGCCAAAAGTCATATTGTCTCTGTGAGCAGGATGAAAATTGATCTCATTTGTTTGTGTGCAAGCAGCTGAATCAAAGTCTATTTCTGTATCTGTTCTAATAAAGGCTAGATATTCAATTCCATTACAGATAAGCACACTGGCAGCCTTCTTTGTTTCATTACCAGGAATGTGAAAGGGGGAGAAAGGCAGAAAGTGACTTCGGGAGGGAGAGAGAGAGAGAGAGACTGAAAGAGAGAGAGAGAGAAACAGGCAGAGAGAGGAGACAGAAAGAGAGATATGACAGAGAGACAGAAAAAGAAAGACAGATAGAGGGAGAGAAAGAGAGAGAGTGAGACAGAGGCAACAGACACACAGAGAGAGACATACATAAAGAGAGAGTGAGAGAGGGAGCGAGTGAGGGGGCGGATACAGAGACAGAGAAAGGAGGATAGAGACAGAGACAGAGAGAGAGATACAAAAAAAAGATGGAGAGAATGAGAAAGAAAGAGTCACAGAGAGACAGGACAACATTAACTTTGGCAAATCTGTTGTCTCAACAAACCTATAGATGGGTAATTAAGGCGAACTGCATTCTGAAAAAAAAACAAGCGTGGAAGAAAAAATGGAGATAGAGGTAAGTTCCTGTTATTGGCACCCAGCTCCTGTCCACTTAGCAATTCAAAAGCATGCAAATGTGTTGAGATAAATAGGTACCACTTTGGTAGGAAGGTAACAGTGCTCCACGTGCCTTTGGCATATAGTCCTGCTGACCTCATGACCACAAAAATATCTTCAGACAATGTTGGTTTCCTTGGTTAAGAAACAGATATAAGCACCATGTCTTAGAGTCAGAAATGACTGGACAGGGTAAACTTTTCACAATTTTCTCATAATGTGTCCGAATCTCTTGTGTTTTTCACTATATTACAACACACAGGAATTTTGGGCAAAGGAAATTGGTGGATGTTACTTCTGTAATAAGATTTTTAAACAAGAGAGGAGGTGAATCTCTGTCACCTGAACATTAGTAAATGGTTAGTAAAAGCTCAATTGGCACCAGATAAGAGTCAACAGAATTCAAGAGGTATTGGACTTGGGAGTACTTGTGTAAACACTATGACTCTAAGTTGATGACACACTTAACTCTGCCCCTCCAGCTCAGCTTGCCCTTTTCCTACATAAGTCTTCTGAAATTTGATCACCCTTTTCTTTCCAGAGGGTTCTTGATTTAACCTATTATGGCTTCCTCTAATTTCAGTAATTAATGTCACTACTAATTTGTATTTATAGGCATTTAAATCAGATTTTAGTGCAGTCATAATATAGGCTATATCATTTCCCATCAGTTCTTAATCTGTTTTCTTAATTGCCTGATGCTAGTTGGTTAGAAACTGAGCTCTTTTTGATACAAAATCCTTATTTACAGTAATATAAATATTAATACTCACTGCTTTCATGCTGGTGAATATTAATATTCTTGGATACAATAATCTAATTGCCTGAAGATGTTTGGCAGCTCAACATTGATCACTATCTCTTAAGATCCCAAGGAGAAGGATTCTGGGTAGAACATCGACCAGAAATCAACAATTGTCTTCTTCATTAGATAAATAAAATTCTGAAATTGTGTTTTTCACGCAAGGGGGGCTCACAAAGTTGAATTAATGGAATGATGTCTGGATTCAGCACATGCCAGATATTTGGCCATGTGGGCTCAATCTTGAATGAAAATAATGGAAAAAAAACCACCATCAAACAATGACAGACTGAGTCACTGACTGGAAGATAAAAGGGAGTCTGGTGTTTCCTCCTCCACTCTTGATCTTCAGTTCTAAAGGTAAGGAGAAGAATAACTATGAGTAACACTGCAAGCTACAGTCCATAGCTCAGCCTATCAACTATCTAGTGATGCTGCATCAGGAGAGTTCAGAGAGATTATACAACAGCTAGAACCAGCCATCAAACGCTACTTCTTGGGCCAAAATACATTTCAATGGAGTGGTTGAATTTGAGCCTCACAAATGGGTTCTTGCATTTATAAGAAAGGTTGTTACTAAGGAGGCCAAGTAACACAAAGCAGAATGCTGTCAAGGAACTCAATGAGAAATGTTCATAACACCAAGGCATGATTTACATGCCCTGAGAATAACAGAATAACAGAATTGGAAGGGAACTTGCAGATTGTTTTGCAGACCAAGGCATTACATTTGCCCAAGTGTCTCTACCTGTCCAACCAGATCAACCAGAATGGCCATGCTGCAGATCCCATCAACCAGAGAGTGGGGATCAGAAGATGGGCTTTTTCTTCAATGGCCCCTGCTTTGTGGAACTCCTTCTCTTAGAATATTAGAATGGCCCCAACCCTGTTAGCTCTCTCTCTCTGTGTGTGTGTGTGTGAGTGTGTGTGTGTTTGTGTGTGTGTGTGTGTGTGTGTGTGAGAGAGAGAGAGAGAGAGATGAGGTGGAGGAGGAGGAGGAGGATGGAGACATAATGGATGAATGGAGAAAGAGACAGACAGACATAGATTAAGAGATAGATAGATAGATAGATAGATAGATAGATAGATAGATAGATAGATAGAAAGATAGGGCAGGTGGAGAGAGACAGAGAGAGACAGAGACACAGAGACAGAGAGAAAGAGACAGAGACACACAGAGAGAAATTTAAGGCAGTTGTTCAAGTCATATATGGAAGAAAGCCAGATAGTTAAATGGACCCTTTGGGCATGCTATATGTTTGCTGCCTCCAATACCTTGGACTTGGCTTACAAGGCAGGAAACAGAGATATCTTGTCTCAGAAGACAAAGGATATTAATAACACCCTTGTTATTTTTTTTTCACAACAGTGGTTAATGCATTTGCCAAGAACGTCTGATGAATGACTTGGGTGGCTTTTTCAAGAGGCATTGATCTCATTCCAGAATGGATGGGAACTTACTTTCTTCAAGACTCGTGTTACCATTCAACACAACTATCTTGAACTTGCTAGGATTTAATTCAGTGGTTTTAAAAACTTTTGACTTTTGGGAAATCATCAGCATGTTAATCAAATGAATATGAAAAACAGAAATTATTCTTTCCCAGACAAGGTGGCTATATCCATCAAGTCTCCCTCTGAAAACTCTTACAGGAAAAACAGTGCTAACCAAATTGTGCAAGTTAAGCCTTTTAAATATTGAGGCCTTCACTTCCAAGCTTTTCCTGTCTAGAAATATCAAATTGATGACTGTTCAGAACAGGTGCAAAGGGCTACTAATGCTATAATCATTTTTCCAGGCACAAGGGAAATAATTGTATTCTGCCAGCAGTGGTTAAGCTATTCAAAAGCCAAGGTGATGAGCCTTCTCTTGAACGATGTCCAGATTGGTGCCTACAAAAACACATCTGTATAAGAAATGATCCACTCCAGCTTGCTGAAATCTATGCTGGATGTCCCACCATCCCTGGCAGAAACCTTTCTCCAGTTAAAGTTTTATTGTGCTTCAACAGAAGCCCGAATGAGACTTTTTCCAGGTGTAAATATTGAATGAAACTAGCAATTGACGGTGAATTCTTAGCCCAGCTCACAGATAAATTCTTCCCATTCTGGAAGAAATGAATCATCGCTGATTCGGTTTATTACAAATTCTCAATCAACCCCTTATTCATGCTGGACTTTGAAAAAGCCATTAGCAAGGTGAAGCAGAATAGAGTTGGATGTACAAAATGAAAAGGCTAATATATATATATATCTATATATCTATATCTATATCTATATATCTATATATCTATATCTCTGTATCTATCTATCTATCTATCTATCTATCTATCTATCTATCTATCTATCTATCTATCTATCTATCTATCTATCTATCTATCTATCTATCTATCTATCAACCCAACAAGGTCTTTATTAGCATGCCTGATGTTACTTCAAAATATATATTTTTTTATAATACACCGTCAGCCTAATATTGGTTCTCAGATTATGACCTTTTATTCAGACACAAAGTTACGACAGCCCTGAATAAATGGAATGTGCAACCAGTCCTTGGCATTCCAGCTAATGCAGCATTCTCAGATTCACTTGTTTGTAATCCGGGCTCTTGATGCTCAGCTCACAATTACTATGTCACAGCAAGCTATAGTCATGTGATTGTCCTTTCTGATGTTCAACTTCCCATAAGCCAAGTCAGTGAAGAAGCTGGCAGGAAGTTGGGATAAGCAGGATTTCTGTCACTAAATAATGCAGTGTCATAATGTTATGCTTCACAAGGAAATTCTGGTCCCAACTGTCCTCATAATTTAAGAACTGTCTCTATCGTGGTTGTGGTTGTTATTGTCTTCTTTTAGTTTCCTCCTCTTGCTTTCTCTGTCCATGCTTAACCTACTGCAATTCATTTCATGCAATTTATGTAAACCTAATGACTTTTTTTGATTAAAAAAAAGGGGGGAGAAGAAGGGAGGGAGAAAGGAAGGGAAGAAGAAAGGAAAGAAGATACAGGGAAGGAAGGAAGGAAGGAAGAAGGGAGGGAGTGGAGGAGGGGAAGGGAGGAAGGGAGGGGGAGAGGGGAAGGAAGGAAGGAGGGAGGGAGGGGAGAAGAAGGAAGAAGAAAAGAAGGAAGGAAAAATATTCTTTCATTCCCATATTTTCAGAAATATTGATTCAGCTGTAACCATTCAGGGACAATTCCTTCCCCAATAACTCTGTTTTGCAGAGAATTTTGTTTACTGAGGAATTTGAGTGTGTAATTTGGCTTTTCTTCTGTCAACTTTGGTTTGTAACTCATGCAGCCAAGCAGTGAGCTCCATCAAACACCGAGGTATTGTTAACACAGCACATGGGAAACCGGCGAGAGGGATTTCACTCCATTTGAACGACACCCATCCACGACTGACTTCACCACAAAACATCCAAGAACAGCGGGCCAAGAGTTCTTCACTCCCCAATCACAGATGCTCATTTACCTTTAATCCCTTCCATTCCATTCCAACATGCTTGGGTCCACCCATTGGCCTTACACAGCTGAAATCAAAGATTATTTTTTGTACTCTAATCTACCGAAGGGCCTTTGAAATACTTGAAATAATCATAAAACAATGACGTAACTCGTATTTGCGGGCCCGGCGGGACAAACGCACTGCAAATAACGTGCCATTTCACTGGGAGTAAGAAGAGAAACGTAGCACTGCTTAATGGAAATGCAAACAAAACAGGGAGGAATTTTCAGGCTGTGTCTGGGCAGGAGTGAATGACTGGCACAAAAGGGAATTAACGTTTTCTGCTGTTAAGGGACAAAGAGCCTCATTGTGCGTTTATCCCTATTTAGGCACCTGCCAAAATAGATTTTCTTTTGTGCTTAGCAAGAGCACAGCATTAAGAATGAAGGTGGCATACATTTTGCACCACTCCAAAAGTATTGCGAATCACAGGTGCCAGTTCTCAGGCCCAGGATGATGGTGTTCTGTAGTTTCATCAAAGCACAGGATTATGGTCCAAGGGGTTCTGCTGCTGCTGTGTGCGTGAACAATTCTACAGTCAGGGGTAGGGATAGGACATGTTGCCTTAGCTTTCAGATGTTTTGTTTGGCTTTGGCTTAGACTAGACTAGAATAACAGGGTTGGAAAGGAACTTGGAGGTCATCTAGTTCAACCCCCTGCTCAGGCAAAAAACCCTATACCCGTGATGGTGAACCTAGGGCACATGTGCCAGAAATGGCACACAGAGCCATCTCTGCTGACGCACAAGCCATTACCCCCATGCAGTTCCACTGTGCATACAAGCAGACCTCCTGCCAGTTGCTTTTGTGGTGTGGAGACAACAACTTGGTCCTCAACACCAGTAAGACCAAGGAGCTTATAGTGGATTATAGAAGGAACAGATCAGACATCCAGCCCTCACTTCTCAATGGAGACCGAGTGGAGCAAGGGGCCAGTTTTAAGTTTCTGGGTGTTACCATAAAAAAGGACCCAACCTGGGGTGCTCACATTGCAGCACTGATCAAAAGGGCCCAGCAGAGATTATATGACCTGAGACTTCTCAGGAAACAACAACTGAATGAGAAACTGCTGGTGACTTTCTACCGCTGCACCATAGAGAGCATTTTAACATACTGCACCTCTGTATGGTTTGCCAATTGCACAGGGGCAGATAGGACAGTACTCCAGAGGGTTAGCATCATTGCCCAGAGGATCATTGGTTGCCTCCCCCCTCTTTGGAAGAGCTTTATAGCTCCCGCTGCCTTAAGAAAGTTCAAAACATTCTCAAAGATCCATCTCATCCTGGACACCCTTTTTTCGAACTATTACCATCTAGCAGACGGTACAGGATAATTAAAAATAAGGACAAATAAGCTGAAAAACAGCTTCTATCCCAGGGCAGTAACTCTGTTGAATTCTGCTGTATAGTGCAGTGTTGGTGTGGTGTCGGGGGTTTCCAGTTCAATGTGTGAAGTGTAAAGGATGTGTGTTTGTGTTTATTTCATGGTCATGGTCATGATGTGCACTGAAGATGGTGTTTGATTTCGTTGTATGAGGTGCAATGAAAATAAAGTAAACTAAAGCTAGCTGATTGTCAGGTATCTGCCATGCATGCACAGGTATCTGTGTTTCACTTTTCGTCATTGAACAAAGAAATTGCCATTCTTTTAAGGGAGAAAATCCCAAAAAGCCATTAAACACAGACTTCATTTTAATACCCCTTAAATCAACGGAGAAAATAAATAGAGATTAAAAGACCTAACTCCAGCTTTACACCCCTGTAATATGTAATGCAGGGTTCCAAAAATGAACTTCAATATTTTCATCAAAATGCTAATATTTGCACAAAAACATTTGATTAAATCATCTATTGCAATACATTGCAGAGTGTGTCCAATTATCATAAGGAGACCTTATCATGCTTAATCTCTCTTTTCCTTTTAGAATTCTTACCAAATGCTTACATTTAGTCACATGCACAGGGGAAAATGCATTTATGAATGAAAATGAATAAAACTAAGATAACCAAGTAGGAAAGACTTCAAATATTTCATTTGGTAAAATCACAAGCAGTCTGTGAATTATATAAAACTGTCAGTGACAAGGAATCAAAGATTCAGTGGATTGGTTTCAGACCTAAATATACTTAAGTCCAGTGTGATAGATGGGACCGTACTTCAGTAGCTCAACTTTTAGTATCACTAGAATAATTCCAACTCTCCTTGCATCTCTCAATGCTTTGCTAGGGTAATACTTTTAGTTGACCCATGCATCTATCCCCTGCTTCCTTTAATAGCAAAAGCTCTTAGACTTACATACCATCTTTCCAGCCCTCTCCAAGCAGTTTACAGAGTCAGCACATTGCCCACAACAATCTGGGTCCTCATTTTGCTGACCTGAGCAGGATGGAAGGCTGAGTCAACCTTGTGCTGGTCAGGATCGAACCACAGGCAGTGGGAAGAGCTAGCCTGCAATATTGCATTCTAACCACAGTGCCACCACAGCTCATTTTTAAGTAAAAGAAATCAAGGAGAAATTTAAACATGATCCTCAAACCAGGCCATTTCACAACAAATCCCAACAAAGAATTATCCATGCAGATTTTTGAAAAATGGTATTGCAGATTACTATGCCCTGAAGGGGAGATGGGATGGACAATTATATGTATATATAAAGAAATGAAATTGTAATGAAATTAATTGAAAATTAATTGAATTAATTTATTTATTTATTAAAATAAATTAATCTTTGTCTCCAGAACTGAAGAAGCTTCTTGGATGAGGAATGAAATGTCTTCAAGGAAAAACAAAGTCTAGTTGCCTTTTGAAAAAGCACCATTGGGACAAACATGGATGACTGAGAATCTCCATAGACTCAAAGCCAATTGCAATGCAATGCCCCTAACCAGGAGGCATGTCTACTCAGCAACCAAATTATTGTTTGATGCAGCTGTGAATGTAATCAGTTTAGTTCTAGACACATGCCAGAGTGGTGAATATTCAATGTTTCATGGAGGCAAAAAAATACTTAGATCTGTGTGAAGTTATTCTGACCCATCGTCTTGATCTGGAGCAGTGATTTGATTTGACTTGGGAAGTTGAGTCTTTCCACATTGTCATCTTAAACGAAAATGTCAAAGTGGATTAACTTGACTCAGTTGATCACCAAATTTGGTGGAAAGTGCTCTGTACATTAAATAATCTAAATAATCTGAAAGCTTTTCCAATGCTCTGCATCATATTAAAAATAGTTTCCTTCAGATCTGTCTTCCAATATGATTTAATCCAAGAAGGTTAGAAAGATAGATAAATTATTACCCATTTTATACTGGGTAGTCACTTACATATAATTAAAATATAGTATACCATGTAATACATGGTGCTTCTGATAAATTATGTGCAATATTAGTGGTCAGCTTTGTTACAGTCATGGACCAATTCAAACAATAAAGAAGGAAATCAGAGACAAATAAAAATCACAGGAAAATATAATAATTATCAGGTGAAGGTGGTCAAAAGGTGGCATATTTTATAAATATCAATACAAAACCTAGCCATGTTAATAGAAATAAAATCACATCGATCCAGCAGTAATGACTGGAATTAAAATGGATCCAGGCAGCCTTGAAAATTGAACTAGATGGGAAATTTAAAGCTGCAACTAAGGATTTTTACTGAAGGTAAAGAAGTGTATTTATGTTTCAGAAATGTATACCATGGGGAAAAATCTTTGTTGAAGGAGATACCCCATGAATTTCCCTCCAGACAACTATTGAAAGAGCAAGCAATCAGGGGGATCTTTTGAATTTGGGAAGCGTGATTTGGCTTAAATATTTGGCTGATTGGTAAAAGGTGAGTAACTGTCCAAGAACACACCTTTGGGTATGGGAGCTGGGTTTGATCAGGTTTTTAAAGGCTTGGCAGATCATTGGAGGACTGCCACTAGCCCCTTGTATCCCATCATCAAAATTGCATAGGGTGAGAAGCCAAAACAGCATGTCAGTTTCTCATACACCATCCTATTCTGAGATAAAACAAAGTCACCAGCAGTCTGCAGGCAACCCAGGAATAATGAATGCAGTTTGAACTGGGAATACAGTGTGTGTGTTCTCATACTGAGTTGACCATGAGAAGGTGATCCTGGTGGCAGCTCTGAAACCAACCAAATGTTAACTACAGATTCCTTTTCTTTCTAAAGTATTATATCTTTAAATTGGAGTTGGACTGCATAGTCCTTCATCCTGAGGTTACCTTCCTATTAAGAATTAATCACTGGCAGTGCCAGAAATAGAGGTCTGTCCTTTGAAAAATAGGACATATCTTCCCATCCCTACTCTGCAGGAGTCCTGCTATGAAGCCAAATTGCAATTAAGAAATGGTGTGCCTCGGTTTTGAGCTCTCCGTTGCTCTCATTTTAAAGTCTACCCCAAGAACTTTTCTTTGCTAGAGGAGGGTGAGTCTAATTTCTTAACCCAAGTGAAGGAACTGGAAAGAATGTGCTATGTGCAGTCATTGAAATTGAGGTGGCCCCACTTGCAGAATATGTGCCCCACATTGGAATATTGCTTTTTGAACTCATGAGAGCCATTTTTTTCCTTACCTACTTCAGGATTCTATATTGCCTGTTCTCAAGATCTAGGAATGGAATGGAATGGAATGGAATAGAATAGAATAGAATAGAATAGAATGGAATAGAATAGAATAGAATGGAATGGAACAGATATTGGATGAAGAATAGAATACAATAGATATTGGATGAAGAATAGAATACAATAGAATAGAATAGAATAGAATAGAATAGAATAGAATAATTGGAAGGGACCTTGGAGGTCTTATAGTCCAACTCCTGGCTCAAGTAGGAGACCCTATACCATTTCAGACAAATGGTTGTCCAATCTCTTCTTAAAAACCTCCAGTGATGGAACATCCACAACTTCCGCAGGCAAGCCATTCCACTGGTGAATTGTTCCCACTGTCAAGAAATTTCTCCTTAGTTCTAGGCTGCTTCTCTCCTGGATTAGTTTCCATCCATTGCTTCTTATCCTTCCTTCAGGTGCTTTGGAAAATAGGCTGAGCTCCTCTTTGATGCTTGATTAGCCTCAATAGTTTATTCCACACAACTTGGCAAGTTTCATCTCCAAAGTGGGTGCAGCCCCATTTCCAATGTCTAAAGGTACAGGACAGCTTTATTTTCTCAGCTACTTTGTTAAAAACATTTGTGACATCATTTTTTCCTTTATCCTACCAGAAAAAAAAAAAAAGAATGGACAGCACGAGTGCTTCTTTTTTCATCCTTGCATTCCTCTCTAGTTTCTTCTTTAGCATCCCATGAAGATAACTCTCCCTGGCAAAGTCCATTGTAACAATGTAGTAAAGGATGCAAACATGCATTTTTTTAAACAAACAAACAACCACAATAAGCAAAGAAGAAAACTATGCTCGGTTGGAGAACTCACGCTGTAACACGAATAAATTTTGCTTTACTTAATTATTCAGACTCTCAGTTCTCCATCTACCTTTGACGGTAATAGAGAATCTGGGAACTTGTGTTTGTTTAGTAGACCATAATTAGGATGTTGTCTGTATTGCTCACAGCCATTAAGAAGTTAAATGACAACTCAATCATTTATGTATTGATTTCCACTTTTCTTTGTATTAAAAGTTGCAATTTAGTACCAGCCAGGGATAGGAGTGGTTTCTCAGATTGCTGCTGATTAGTTTGCTTGACTAGGAGTCTGACCATGATTAAAATGAAACATAGTTTAGTTCAATACACAAAAGCAAGTGTGTCACTATCATTATCAAATCTTTCTGTAATTATTTCTGCTTTATTTTTCCCCGAGTGGGCATGTAATGAAGTCCAAAACCCAATGATAACCTTGTTAAAAATACATTTAGAATGGACGATAGAAAAACCAGTTAACTTTAAAACAGGCATTTATTTTATCTGGGGGAAGGGTGGATAATAGTAATTAGCTTGCAATCTTTACAAAGGAAAGTTCAAATTGTGCTCGGATTTCATTTCTTTGAATCTTCACGGTGAAGGTCATTGTCTGGGAAATTATAGGCTTGAAGCCATTTCGACACATAGACACCCCAGAATGAAGGCAGGGAGGAAGCATGAAGTCCTGGGTAATGATTCCGAGAAGTCAAAGGTCATCCCAAAAACATTTAAAGAAAAGACACCACAATGACTTTTTCCACTTTGTCTGATGAAAAAGCGCCTGGCATTTGCCCGTTGGAAGCTCTCCGAAAGGTCTAGAATGTAAAAAAAAATTGCATCAATTATCTCATTATATTAGATTTCCGAGTGGGCACATACCATCCTTCCCAAGATAAATAGAAAGATGTTTAAACAAAATCCTTCATTAATAAGTCTGCTGCTGCTTTTATGTTCTTCTCCAGGAACAATGATTAATACAGTGCCAGCGTGACTGTAATAAATGAAGTATAACTCTCTCTCTCTCTCTCTTAAAACAAAAGCTGTGCCCCTCAGTCTTCATTCAGCCTGGCACCAAGATGGAGGGTCCTTGTGAGGATGTGTCTTCAGTAAATAGTTTTCATTGTTATTCACTTGCTAAGGCGTGTCCAACTCTTTGTGACTCCATGGACCACAGCACATCATCTCCCCCTGTCCTCCATCATCTCCCATCATAACCATCATCATCATCATCATTTTTAATAACCCCATATTCCCTTGCAGGGTGGAGTCTGGACAACTGAATGGAGCCAGCAGAGTGTTTAATGCTCAGATGTCCTTCCTGTTGCCAATACAGAGTTTTGTTCAGCAGATATATTCTCATTGTGTCCAGAGAGAGAAATATCTGCCTCTGCCTAGGATTGAACTCACAACCTCCTGATTATTAGTTCACCTCTAGGCCACTGCACCACTCCTCCACCATCTCCCATAGTTTGTCCAAATTCATATTCATTGCATCAATGACACTATTTAACCATCTCATCCTCTGCTGTCCCCTTCTCCTTTTGCCTTCCATCTTTCTCAACATCAGGGTCTTTTCCCAGGACTCCTCTCTTCTCATTTGGGGCCAAAGTATTTGAGCTTCGGCTTCAGTATCTGTCCTTCCCAAGAACCCTCAGGGTTGTTTTCCTTTGGGATTGATTGGTTTGACGTCCTTGCAATAAAATATAAATGTAAGGTAAATGGTTGGGCACTCCTAAACAAGAGGAATATGCATGAAACCTCCATTGTGCAAGATAAACCTTGGAATGCTGGAAATAATACTGGGCATAAACAATCTGGGAAAATTCCCCGTGGTTCCCATAAGCAAGATTCTGTCCTTCTTCTTTTAGAGAAGCTTCTGGTACTTTTGCATTAATATCCCACTTTATTTTATTTAGCCCCAACAGTTGGTTGTTGGGAAATAAGGCTTCTTCTCCTTCATCTTCTTGGCTGTATTATCAAGGAGCTAGGGGGTAGCACATTTGTCATGGGTTTGATAGCCATTCCATCAAACACTTCCCTTTGGAGATGTTTTGTACATAGGTATCAAGCCCTTCCAAGTGCTTTCCTTTTCTTGTTGTGGCTATAAATAGGTCAGCATGAGAACCGCCAATGAATCAAATTACAGGACTCCAGAAAGGCCAAAGTAGCACACTTTACTATCTCTCTTTGGAATATATGAGGCATTAAAACTCTGACACCTCATTCTCTGGAAATAGGCTTTAATGGCTAAAGGAAATGGCTTGCAAGCAACAAACCCTTCAAACCATCTTTAAAAAAACAGCAGTGCCTATAGCCAGGTGCCTGACTGAAGCAAAACATAATAAGGCATGGTTGTAGAGCAGCTGAAAGAATGTGATAAGGAGACATGCCTCCAGAGAAATCTTCGATACAATGAGATTTTGGAGGGCCTCATCACCATGTCTTTGAAGATATATCACCAATTCCAACACATTGGCATGGAGGGGGCATGCAAGTACCAGATTCCCAAATCTATTTGCATAGTTTGAAGAACACAGGTGGAGGAAATGGTGACTTTCAGGTAGCACCGATGTCCAGCATCCTTCATCACTGGTTATATGGTTTAGAGCTGGAGAGAGATATAACTCAGCCACATCTTGAAAGCCAGAGGCTTTGTAACAGTTGTACTCCAGCACTGCAAAACCTAGGAAAACTGCACATTTGAGCCTCTTAGATCAGTGCTGCCTCTTCTGCATGAAATGATGTCTACTTTTTTCAGGAACCTGGATATGCAAGAGGAAAGTTTCAACACGAATCATTATAATTCAATGGGTTGCACGTGAGCAAAGTTTTATTCTTCTCTGGTCTTGAACTTTGGACTCTATTTTTCTCTTTTATTGTTTAATTTTCTGTTATTTTTAGAAAAAATGCTTGTTTATTAAATCTATCTTTTTCTATTGGCCTACTTTGTAGCATAATGTGAGATTGTGTGATATCGTACTTGGTCATTTTGATCCTTTGTGTACTGAAAAACAGAAATATTTTATAAGATTATATGTACTGAAAAGTACATATCATATTCTATCCAGTAGCATCAGGGTCTCACAGCCGTTGGTTTTAAATTTGAGGCTAGCCTATTATTGTGGCAGGATATATTTAAAACCAACGGCTGTGAGACCCTGACCCACATACAAACTCAATACAGAAGCCTGATGATGGCAGATGAGAT
>BHFT01004019.1:0-32313 GCA_004320025.1 Laticauda laticaudata | reverse complement strand
TTTACATCCTCTTTCCATCCGTTGGTGCAGTGTGACATGGGCTTTATTCACTTGTTTTGCAAACTCTGCAGCTGGGTTGTGAGCTAAGGCTTTCTTTCTATTTGGGTTGTTGGTTCTGGTGAGTAGTGTACCTAGCTGGTAGGACTGGATTCCATTGACTGTGGGGAAAAGTGGAGTGGAAGATTACCAACACCCCGGAGGGCTGTCTGTCATGGTTTAGCGATGTAATAAAAAGTATTGGTGCCTGCATTTGCCTATGTAACCAGCCCTTGTTTCCAACTTCAAATCAATGTAGGCAGTTCTTGGAGATTCTCTTCTATTATTTTCCAGTCTATCGTTCCACTGAAATGCTTGGGGTATCTGTGGAGAAAAAAATTATTTTCTGTTTATAAAATAAAGATTAAGCATAGCACTTAATATTTAATTCTATCATGAGACTTAAAGAAGTATTATTACAATTGATAGGAACGAAATTACAGCATTTTCAAATTAGCCATATAAAAATATCAAAATTAAGGAAACTAAATGGAACAATTTCCTCAGTGCTAGAAAAAGTATGCTGAAAAATAATCCTAAAGAAATAATTTTAGTATAGATATCAATGGGGATGAAATAAAAATATGGCTAAGCATTTTAATTAGAATTCACAAAGAACAAAACATTAAAGAAACTCCTTTTGTTTTAACAATGAAAAGTGATCTCATAAATTACTAGCTGCCACTGTTTGCATCTTGCTTTTATGTGAATAGTTTGCTATTGCTACCTCTAATTAGGATATAGAATGGCTGCCTGATAGCTCTGAGCGAGCAGTATTGCTGTAGCTTTTTGCCCTCATCATCTTGGCTTTTGATGTATGTGTAGAAAGGTAATAAAAAGGTCTTCTGTTTATTCTTGCTTCTCAAGACAAAAATCAGGATATATTGAGATAATTTAAATAGGTATAAATATCTGAAGGCACTATTTTAAAGATTCAACAAGTGTTAGTGCTAAAATGAGAAATATAGGTGAAGGTAGAATTCATTTCAGGACCTGACTGGAAAGTCAAGAGGACAAGTCTGCATGAAGCTTCTATACCTGTGCACCACAAATCCAAAATGTGTGACAATGTGAACAATGAATATATTTCTTCTTCCTTCAAAGCTTCCAAAGCAACNCTATACCTGTGCACCACAAATCCAAAATGTGTGACAATGTGAACAATGAATATATTTCTTCTTCCTTCAAAGCTTCCAAAGCAACACAGAAGATGATAGTATTGGCAAGATAAGAAGTCATAATTATTATAAAGAAAAAGTGGTGAACACCTGGGTAGATGGTCAAATGTGAATCTCCTTTGGGTTCTCCATTTGCATCTTCAAATTTTCCTAGAGATTACTCCTCATTTACTCTGAAGCTCTGAAGCTTTCTTGGTAGTCTAACTCTTAGTTATAAATCTTACTTCAAACTTCTGGCAGGAATGCTACATAAATTAAGGGAAAACAAGCCAGGTGGAAATGAACAAAGTCATATTCACAACCACCAATCATGTCTGATCCTCATCAGGGTTGCAATACAGCCCTCAATATGTTTCAACTAAAAGCAATGGATGGAGCTAACTCAGAGATGATATTCAGCAGGTTCTGACCAGTTCTGGAGAATTGGTAGCAGAAATTTTGGGTAGTTCAAAGAACCGGCACCTCTGACCCCATCTATTCTCTGCCTCCCGATCAGCTGGGTCTTCTTTTGTTGCCCTGAACAGGAAAACGGAGCTGGAAAACAGGTTAGTGGGGTGGGGAGGGAATGGGATTTTGCAGTAACCTTTCCCTGCCATGCCCACCAAGCCATGCCCACAGAACCAGTAGTAAAAAATTTTGAATCCCAATTGAGCTAACTCCCTGCTTAACATTGCTCTTCCATGGAAAATAAAGTAAGGAATATATAAAACAAATTAAAATAAAAAATGAACAAAGCTGTTTTTTGCCTTAATTATTTGACTGCAAATCTTTTATGCAGGAAGATTCTGTATTGTTGCTGCAATCCCTACAGAAATGGTTTTATTTTTGCCATCATCAGTTCTCTACTTCTTCCTCAAACCCCAAAAACTTTAACGTTAGACTGTCTACTGTTGACCTCACCCCCTTCCTAAGAGGCCTGTAGGGGCGTGCATAAGTGCACCAATCATGCCTACTGTCCCTGTCCTATTATTTTTTATTTTTCTTATAAGTATCTATCTCATGTATTCAAAACTATATTTATTCTTATACCTGTATCTTGTAAGCGATTGACAAATCAAATAAATACAAAAAAAATACTTGGATCCTTTTATTATTTCTAGGCTGCATGGAGGCTCATGACAAATGGGCTTTTTTCTTGCTTCTAGCAGTATGGAAGGATGGATATGTGGAGATATATACGATACGATTCAGATATTGATTTCATCGAAAGAGATGGCATATAGATATACATGATTTGGATATAATTTGCACAACTGCATTCGGAGCCGATTCCAAGTCTGAAGGGATGGTACACTTTCTTGTCCAAATGCTGGTTACAAACACTTTCATTTATGGGTTCAGCAAAAATGGAAAGTAATTTTACCAATATATTACTGTGGCCCATAAGAGAGTCACTTTTATTTTTCTCTTGAGGGCCTCAGTTCTTTTGGGGGTTAATTTGTTGAAGGCCTGAGGCCAAACTGGAGTAGGTTGGATCAAGAACCAGACATATCCTGAGCTCATATAGCCTGGATGGAATTACCACACGTTTGGCAAAAGGACATGTCCTCATGTGCCCATTCTGGAAGGCATAGCCTTAAAGTCAAATATTGTCCATTTTTTGAGTACCTCTTTCTGAGCAGCAAACTAAAAATTAATATATTCAGCTCTGTGACTTTAATTAACTGATTGGTATCCTCCTTCCTGTGTCTGAAATTGACAAGATCTTAATCAGTCATACCTTCCCCAGTATGATTTAATTCCTTATTGTACCCTTTGACTATTAAGTGTTGTACCTGATGATTCTTGACCATTGATGAATGTATCTTTTCTTTTATGTACACTGAGAACATTTGCACCAAGACAAATTCCCTGTGTGTTCAATCACACTTGGCCAGTAAGGAATTCAATTCAATTCAATTCAATTCAATTCAATTCTATTCTATTCTATTCTATTCTATTCTATGCTTTTGCTTCCAGCTCTAGCACATTCCTGAGATTTGGGGAGGGGGAAGGAACAGTCTTTCTGATACTGGAGACAGTACTTTCATGTATATGTGGTCTAAGTACTTTTTTGTAGTTTTACTGTAATTTTTATCACAGATGCCAAGAAAGTTTAACAGTATGCTCTCCTCCCCCTCCCCCTTATTTGTACTTTCTGTGTCCTTCTTTGCCTGTTCAGGTATCTAGTATATAAACTTGAATCCTCAATATAATACTGGTGGGTATTCATCTGCCTGTAAATTTTTCCTCAGTATCTCCCAGATTCTCTGGCCTACAGATTTAACTTTTTGAAAAGGTTTTGTTTTAAGAAAAAAGAAAAGCAAAGAAATTGTCTTAAGTATAATCCACATTTCTAATAAAAACTTTGGCCCAATATAGACCCTAAAAGTATTCTTAGGAAAATCAGTATGGTGGCTGCAGTGTGATTCTTAATGGGGAACAGTGACCACCCACTCAGAAAAAAAATTCCCTGAAGGGATCTTTTAGACAAGATTCCTTGCTATCCTCTTGGTCTTTAGCAGTTTGAGGCTCTACATTCTCTCTCAATATAACACATTTACTTTTTATTTTTATGCAGCTGTGCATCTTTCTGAGACTCTTCTTTTTCTCCTAAGCTTACATTGCCAGAGAAGGGAGAAAATATTCTCAGCAATCTAAGCTGAGCATATGTGGATGGTCTGAAAATAAAGCAAGGACTGAATGAAAATAGATGCTGGGCTTTGAGTGATCCTAGATTTCCAGGTGGCCTTATCTGGCATAGATGTATACACCTCATCCTTGATAAATAAGGATTATTTCTGGCCCAGCACAAACTCCCCTTCTCAATCATATGTGCCTGGGTATAACATCATGTAGAACAGGGGTGTCAAACTCACATTGTCACGGCATCATCACATGATGTGTCATGACTTTTTTCCCCTTCACTAAACCAGGCATGAGATTGGCCAGTATGTGACACATTCGGCCAACGGGCCATGAGTTTGACACTCCTGGGGTAAAATAATGATTCTTTTTGGTCATGTCATGTGAGTTTGGGTGAGTGCCTCCCTCCCATGGGTCCTGTACAGGGTCCATTGAGTAAGTACTATGCCCCATTTTAGAATTTATTTACTTATTTATTTATGTATTCATTGTTTTTACAAATAATTTTATTATTTTTACAAATAACTCAAGATGGCAGACATATCCAACACACTTTCCTCCTCCTATTTTCCCCACAACATGAACCCTGGGAGGCGAGAGAGAGTGACTGGCCCAAAGTCACACAGATGGCTTTCATGGTATATTCTTGTTAATAGGATAAACTTTCACCTTAAAAACATAATATGTGTGTAACATGTGACCTGGTGTTATTTTAAAAATAATGTTAAAATGTTAAAACAATTACTTTAAAATACTTTTTAAAATAAATAATAATAGTGAACAACATTGAAAATTGCTGTTCTTTTCTCGTCAGACTATTGCTTGGTGATTTAAAAAAAGGAGGATAAACAGGCACTAACTACTCTAAGGAAGCATTTTGAAGTTGATACTACTAAATACCTATTATTTTAATAGATGTGATCATTTCAAGCAATAAATTAGAAATTAGAAGCAGCAACATGAGGCTCTTCCAGCCACTGTCTCCAGCGAGATCAAGTTTAGACTTGCCTAAAACTGTATTTAAGTTCTATTGGGATTGTGCAGTTCACAGATTTTTATGAGTGAATAACAGGGAACAGGGAAGAATGAGCATTCAGTCAAAATGTGCCACTTGGCAAGTTTGCTCATGATACCTTCTAATTACTCTAACGCTTGTTGATCCTCCTGGAAATACTAGATAGACCTCTCCAACCTCCTATTCTTCAGATGTGTGCGCATTGCAAATCCAGTTGCCTCTGAATGGTTAATATGAGAGACAGGAAAACACCCAGTGCAGAACTGCTTATTTACATAATTACATCTGGTAAATCATTTGATGACAAGGGAAAACTAGGCAAAAAGCTCTCTCTCCCTCTCCCTCACTCCTCTGCTTGTCCCTGACTTTCAGAGACTTTACAGCTCTTTTCATTCTTTCTGTATTTTATAACTCTATTTAATGTTTTCAGGATTAATCCTGTATTAGCCTGGTGGCATCCACACTGTGCATTCTTTGCCAGCCTCATTTGCTAGCATAACTGATTTTTTAAAGAAATTTTATTGCATGATATAACCAAAATAAGATCACCTTAGTTTGGTACACTTAACTTCCAGTGATATTTCTGGCTTGATGTCTAAATTTTGCTTGTTATTTTTGCTGTCCATGGTACATGCAATAGCCACATCCAAATCTGAAATTCTAAGGAATTTATTTTTTAATGTTTTTTATTATCCAGCTTTCACAGCTACAGGTGGTTAGAGGAAAAATAACATTTACTATTCTGCATTTGGTATTAAACTGATGCCTTGTTTTTCAATATCTTTTCCAGTTAATAATTGCAATATACTCCAGTGTTATTCTGCGTTTAATTTAGGAACAAAGTGTCTTCTGATTGACCAGTTTTGGAACTAAGGAAAATAAAAGTCCTGAAGTAATTCTGGTACTTTGCTTTGATACTCAATTTTTATCTTGATGTCACTACAGCCAATTATTATCTTTACTTTAATATTCTTAAAGTTTAAATGTAGTTCAGTTTTTCACTTTCTGCCTTGACTTTTAGGATATTACTTTATCTGTTTTACATTCTCTTCATTTTCTGTGACTGTGAATGGTGCCACTTGCTTATCTTAGATTGTTAATATTTTTGTCACCAAATTTTATTCAGATTTGTACTAAGTTAAGATTCCTGAAAATTGTTTAGATTGCTATCCTGCCTCTTATCTTTTCCCATCTTTCTCATTCATATTTATTGATAATTTTATATAAAAGACAAAGAAGAAAAGAAAAAAAGAAATGCAAAAAAGAAAAAAGAAAGTAAAGTTATGAAATGTGACTTCTGACCTTTTCTTCATTAGATAATTACAATCTTATAATCCCTCCTCTCTCTTAGATGTTTTACAAATCACTTCAGGACCTCACTTAATCCATATATTTTTAAATCTTCAAACCCATAAATCATTTTATCATTTTTTCTTCTTCCAGAAAAAGTCCATATAAAATTTCGAGTCTTTCAGAGAAAAATTGTTGTTTTCTCTGATCAAACAGGCCACTTTGTTATCTCAGCAGGTTCTGACATTTTCACAATATATTCCTCCACTGTGAGAATTTCATTGTTCTTCCATTGTTGAACTTGCTACAAAATCAGTGTGCCATGATTCATTTGTAATACATTGTCCATAACTTCCAATTTTAAAAGTTCACATTTCTTATTTTGTCTTTGTCACACTCTGTCTCCAAAAATTGTTCTGACAGTGGCTTCTTGATGGTTGTACAATGATTGTGTTAAATGAATGAAGTGTTCTGGGATGCCTATTTCTTACAGGTACCTCTAGATTTTTTTCATTTTCAACAAAATAAAAAAGACTGCTATTTGCTGATTACACAAACATTCTTTTTAAATGTGCTTATTCCATGATCCAAAAACATTAGTAATGTAGATTTAAATGCCTCTTCTTGGGTTATACTTTGGATAGTTCTCTTCTCATGATTGGGCCTAATCATTGTTCCATTGTTTTTACTAAATTGTTTTCTATTTCTAAAAATCATTATTTTACTAATTTGTTTTCTGCATGTCACATTAGAACTATTGTGCCATAATTGGAGTAGACATGTGTTACCATTCTTCGGGGCTGGAATAAACACTCATATTTTGCATTCTTTTTGGACATTCAGTGATCTCTTATTTTTGACATGGTTTTATAGTTGCTTTTATTGATGTAAGCAGTTGGGATGGAAATGCCATCCATTTCAGGGGCTTTTCTGTTTGGGCAGCAGGAGTTTGGACTGGAAGACCTCTTAGGTACCATCCAACTCTATTATTCTGTTGTTCAGTATCTATGTGACCTCATCTTCCAATACATCTGGCTATGCTTTCAGATTTCTAGTCATCTAAATGTATTTCTTTCATCTATTTTGTTGCTTCTGATAATTAATTCTTCCTATGGTTGATGCATAGTATGCTCCCTATGCCAGTTTTCTTTACTATATTCCAGTGCAAAACTTCCAGAGATGATATCAAGAATTGCACTAGAAAAAGCAATATAACAATGATCATTGTGCTGATTTTTGGTCTTCCAGTTTGCAGGGCTTCGGCGGCAGACAGGAATCCACGATCGTGCGCAGTTTCTTCCTGGGCTCGCCGCCGGAGCGCCCCGAGCCAGCTGGCTTCGGAGCTAAGCCACCCCATAGAGGTTGGTGAAGACTCCAGCAGGGTCGAGGAAAGCCACATCTTTCCTCCCCAGCTGGCTAAACTCCTTTTCCTGAAGACAGTAGAGCGGCAGTCAGAAATGGCTGCCTCAAAGAAGCCCTCATCCGGAAAAGAATGTGTAGGAGGAAGAAAGTGCTGAAGTGAAAGTTTTGGCTGACCGGGATAAGAAGAAACAATGAAGGCATCCTGGAACTTAAACTTAAAAAAAAAAAAAGATACAATTGCTCCCAAAGAAGACTCGGGAAGCAGTGAATGAAAGTGAAAAGGGAAAGTTTTCTTTTTCAGTCTCCTTCCTTACGTTGACAGAGAACAGATATGAATGAGAAATCGGAAAAATCTGTTTTTGCATCAACAGGTATTTAAACTGGAAAATTTAATGCCAAGGGGATAATAAAGATTTCTGAATATAAAAGGCAAAAAAAAAGATGAGAGAGAAAGAAAAATTTTCTTTTGCTGTAAGTGGGGAGAGGAAGAGAAAAGAACAGGGTTTGGAAGGAGGAGATAGCCTGGAATCTAAAGAATCTAAAGTTAAATTTAACAGGACTACTAAAAAGATACATTTTAACTGGAACTTTTGTAACTAAATACTAACCCAAGAAGAGAAAGTGAAAAAAGGAAGAAAGTGTGTAAAAGTGTGTGTATTTGGATTGTTTGGTGACTTTGGGACTTTTGGAATTATATTGAAGGATTAAAAACATTTGGGTGGTTGTTTAAAAGAAGAAGAAAAAACTACAATGGCATCACTTGTGGATGAACTGAAAATAGAATTTAAAAAATATAAAGAAGAGGAACAAGAAGGGAATGGCTCTCTGGTTCCGTTTTTCAATTCTTAGAAATGGTGATCTTTACCTACGAGAAACTACAAGAAAAGACTACTAACAAGAAGATGCGGACAAAGAAGAAGCCATCTTTAATGAACAAGTAACTTTACTTTGGGAAGAAAGGGAAAGAGGGGAAAGAGAATGGAGAATTTGAGACCTAAAAAAACAACCAAAAAAGGGAAAAATAAGGTGAAAAGTAGAACTAACGTGAGAAAGCAACCAGAAAAAGGGAATACAGAAAAAGGAAATTGAAGGCAGAGAGAAAAAGGGGTAAAAAAGGCAGAGAGAAGAAGCAAAGAAGGAGGGAAGAGAAGCTACAAGGGTGTGAAGCAAGATGTAAAGAAACAGGACTTATTTAGAATAATGGTAAAAATTTAATTTGAAAAAGGGATTCTGCAAAGGTACATTATGATTGTATTGTTATATTTGTATTTAGAAATAATATTAGAAAATTGGAAACAACGTATGATTTAGCGAAACATTTCTGATAAAATAAATGGAATGAATTAATGAGAAATTAATTTAGAAGAATGGAACATTTTAATGACATTGTTTTAAAATGCAAGTGAAATTATGGGGAAGTAACCATGGAAAGTTACAACCGTTCCATAGAAGCATGATACTTATTTGAAAAGTAATGTGTTAAATGTTTAAAATTTAAATGAATGTATAACATTGATAAAATGAATTGGTATGGATCATTGTTTTAATTATATTATATATTTATACTTTTCTTTTTTAAAATTGTAGTGTCTAGCTTTAATGTACTACGTAGAATCCGAATGGATGTTCTATATTAAGTGTATAATGTTAGGGAAAAGATATAAAGGCGTCATACTCCAATTAGTGACTACAGGAGGAATTTTGTTTAAGGAGAAAAGATAGCTGAATAGGACAGATAAGAATATAATATATGATCTGGTTTGAGATGAAACAATAAAATAAAATAGAAAGTTAAAAGAGGGAGAAGCTATATAGTTGTAGAAAGGCTGAAAGTACCTTTCTCTAGGGTTCAAATTTTCCCCCTGGGAGAGCTCTGGTGCAAGGATACAGACAACTGCTTGAAAGCTGGATCTTTTTATTTTCAGGAAGGCTAGAAATAACGTGCCTGCGTTCCTGGGGCTAGCTAGCTAACTTTGAATGATAAAGTTCCCAATTCTTATACCTTTTTTCCTCCCTTTAGACATTCAAATCCTGTCAGAGTTTGTTTTTTCTTTCGCCAGAAGGCAACCTCAACGAGTGCGAAACAAACTCTGCAGGGCAGCTTCCTGTATTACCATTTTTTTCCTCTGATCTCTTTTAGTTTTGATGGCTTTTTTGTAATCTTTATTTGTAATTCCTGTCTTTTGGCTGGTTTGGTATGTTCTTAATTGTTGGCTTTTGTCTAGGGCGCCTCTCAATTTCTTTTATTAGATTTCTTTTCCTATGCAAGCTGTTCCATGGCTGGCCTAATGTTCCCTGGGCCTTTTCCCTTCTGGGTGACACCACTGTCCTCATGAAGTTTCCCTTTCTACAATAGAAAATGTAGAATTGGTAATAAGATATGGAATGTATATAAAGAATGAGCATGAATTTGAATGGTGTCTGTACAGAGATGTAACCTGGGATCAGGCTGCTTTCAGAAAAGAAGTTTTATGTTTCATGTTTCTGTTTGTGTTTGTCTATGTTTGTTTTTTAAAAATCAATAAAAAAATTTCAAAAAAACCTGCACTAGAAAAAGCAATATAACAATGATCATTGTGCTGATTCTTCAATTTGAGCTAATCCCCTCCATGGGATGATGCTCCCCTTTCTTCATCCCAATCTGCACATAAATTTCTCTGGAAATTTGAATTTACTGTATAAAAGCCCCTTAGCTAGGATCAAGGACCAAAATCTCTTATCTCACTGCTATATTGAGATTTACCTCTGTGGGAACCAAGCAGAGAAACCAAGTAAGATATTGGCATTAACTAGAGTTGTCAGTGTGAGAGAATTGCTATACTGAGATCTTTTAGTTTAGCTGGTGTAATATTTCTTATAGTCTGCAGCTTCTGCTCAGCTCTAAGAGAAGTATTATTCTGTCGTCTTTCAAAAAGTGTTTTTAAGCAGTGAGAAATAGAAGACAATCTGCTGGAGTGTGAAATTTGTCAGTCAGGGGACACTATAACCACACCTACCAAAATGCTGTGTTGTTTATATCTTATTGACTCAACCAGATGTTCTCCAGGTCGACGGATAGCTCCTTATTTTGGGATGAAAACAATGAAAATATTGCATATAAACATTGTAAATAAAATAAGCTATTGGAACTCACATTAGACAATTCCAATAAATTGGCTAATAAAATGGAAAACACGTTCTTTGTAGTTTAGCTTCTTCCTCAACTATTTTCTCTTCAAATGATTAGAATGCTTTTTTCTGTCAGCAACTGGTTTCCTAGTTTCCCTTCCCTGTAAACCTTTTCATTCTTTTTTCTCCTTTCTTATAATCCTCTCTGCCTATAAGTACCTATCTTGTTCTCCTTTTTAAACCAATATCCTACACCTCTGGGGTTTTGTCACTGTTCTCTTCTGCACTTCTTATAAACTGTTTCTTCATTCATCGGAAAGGATTACAAGAAAGTAAGCAGGCAGGCACACAGTGGGAAATACATATTGAAAGGAATGCAGTAGTGCTGGCAGTCCCAAACCCATTAGGCAAACAACTTATTGTTCCCCATTGTGTGCCTACTTAGTCTCTGTAATCCCTTAGTCTCCAAACTCTCTACTCTTCAAGATGGTGGAGAATGGGCCAACCACAGAATAATATGCACTGACTATAATGACAATTATGTGACATTGGGGGAGTGCTGTGAAGATTGTAAACATGTATCTTGGTAACAAAATTATTTTTAAGGTCTGTTGTAACTTCCAACAGTTGCTGCATGGTAACGTAAGTCTATTGTATTTTTATTGCTGTTTGTAAGTTGCCTGGAACATTGAAGGGAGTGGCTGGTCTAGATATTTAGAAATAAAATAATTGTCTATCCCAGTAGTTCAAAGCCACCTTTTCTGAAATTTTAGAAGTTTTGACACTGTAATGTCCCATACAGAAGAAAATTGGACTGATAAAATCCACAACTTAGTTTATTGACTCCTGCAAGATTTTATTTCATTCTACATTTTTTTTAAATAACACAAACGGAAACGTGGATAGGATGGCAGCATTCCACAGTATAGATCAGTATTCAGCCAACCTGCCAGCAACAATGACCAGCATGTAGCCTGGCAAAAGGTTTGCCAACCTGAGAGATAGTTGAGGAGCCAGTCACAAAAAAAGATTAAAAATGGGCAGCAAAATAATGCACTTTCCAAAGCAAGCAGTAGTAGTTACACCAAAAAGCAGTCATGCAGGAATAAAAGTTTTTTTTTCAAAAATGACATTTCTGAATTTTGTTTTTGCATAAGTTCCAACTTATTGGAAACACAGGAAATATAAAATATGTTAGGTTTAAAAATACGAATGGACTCCTCATATTAAGAAGGTGAAATTGATCTTTTTGGACCCTTTTTCCTCTCAACTTTTTTCTATACTAGTTTATTTAAAATGACTTTGAACTCATTCTGGTGTGATAATTATTGGATTGCAATTAAATTGACTATTAAAGTAATCCTAGAAAGCTGTAATCCTGATAATTTAATAATGAGTGTGACAACTTTTTGTAGATTGAATTATCTTGCCACTCCATGAAATGTAGAATTGAACAGTAGCCCTAGATATGACTCAAAACTGTATAATCATCATAGTTTATAAATGCAATGAAATTATTTCACTCTTCACTTTTGCTCAAGCACACTTTTCAAGCCCAATAGCCAAAAGATGCCTTGAGTCATAAGAAAAAGGCAATAAAAGTACCTTTGGCTCTTCAACTATAGTCAAATCAACATTTTTCCTGTTGATCTAATAACTTCATTAGAGCTCCATTATGACAATTTCTTAACAGACTACTTATTGAAAATGCACTCAGAACCATTAAAAGAAATGTTTTTGCAATAATCAGGAAGTTAATCATTCTGCATAAATTAAACACAATGAAGCATCGTAGTAAAATAGGCAAATAACATTTCACTACCACAGTATAATCACAGCCAATTGATGATCACACTAGCTTTTCAAGTTCTAAATTGCTTAGGCAGCTGAAGGGTTCAACTATGATTGATAGATTTCCCTCCCAACTATAAAAAAGCTGATACCTTTTACAAAGGATGTTACACAGAAATTGTCACCCAATTTCTTCTCTTTCAAGACATAAGCAGTCACTATGAAGGAATCCCCATTATGTGTGTCTACAACAAGGAGGGAACCATACTATTTTTTTTAATTTAGGTAAATAAGAAAAAAGGTCAGATTGCAATAATCTTGTGAGGAAATCATAAATGGATTTATTTTGTCACATGTAAAAACCTATTTCTTGAAAGAGAATGTGGGGTTATGAGGTGTGGGGTTTTTTTTCCTTTGGAGAAGCTTCTGTGGATCAGTTTTCTCCAAATGAAAGGAGACTGGAAGGACGCTATGCAAATTTCCATACCTTTGTTTTTCAGACATAGTAGTCTGGATTCCTACTTATTCCTAGTAATGAAGTACTAAAGTCCTAGTAATTCCTATATATTTTATATTTCTTCAAGGATGCATCATTGAGATGATAATGGATTCCTTTAAGGTTATGGATGAATAGACTTGGCAGCAGGGAAGGTAGACCTCACCCATTTCCTGACCTTCTACATTTTGCTCAGATTGCCTTCCACTTCATGATCCAACAGTTCCCTTCCCAATAAAATGTACTGAGTAGGCTTGGAGCAGACTTCTTTTTCTGTTCTTGAGACTTGAGACCTGAGACTTGAATGTTTTGACACAGAATAGAAACAAGCATGCTTGGGCTGACACCCATCTACTCTTTCAAGTGATTTCTAAATGGCTATCAGTTTGCAGCAGCCAAAAAGGAACAAAAATCTATTATAGTCAACTGTAGTCTAGGAGACTTAAATTATAATCCATATCAATTTTTTAAAATGCTACCAGATACTTTCCTGTTTTTAAAAATAAATACTATCATCTCTTGGTTTATAAAATCTCACTTTGATGTCTACAAAATTCTCCTGCTGCAAATGTATAATATAGCCACAATTTTCCTTCCAATTATGAGCTCTTTTACAAAAGAAAGGGGAGGGGAGAAATCACAAATGAAAGCAATTAGTTTTTAAGTCTATTTTGCACAAATTTAAGCTGACCTGAAATAAATTATTTTATACAAGAAAAACACATCATAAAGTCTCCATGTATAAAACTATGTGATCAAAGAGGAACATTCAAAGGAATATTTAAGAACAAAAGGAATCATCAGTGTCTTAAAATTCAGACATCAAATGTAGGCAGGAGAGCCTTGTTTCCTGAAGTAAACAATTTCCATTTTTGTTAATTATATTGCTTTATACATACTATATTGCTGAAAAAAATACTTTCAGTTGGATTTGGCCTTTGTCTGCACAATTTGTAAATATATTAGCCTTGTTCTGTAGCTCACGTTTTGGGGAAATGACTTCCACGCCTCCAAAAATTACAAGGAGATATTTATCAGCCATCCTTTTTAAAGCCATAATTGCCAAAACTGAACCGAAAAGTTTAATTGGAATGAAAAGGAAGTATCAAAATGGAACCTGGAGGAAAGTATGGACATGTGGAAGAACAAATAGAGTCTCCATCACAATATTTAAAACATTGCTAGAGACTACACAGAAATGAGCCATTATCTTCAAAGGATTTAATTGCATTTATTAATTGCATATTTTGATGAAAACAATTTCTTTTTTGTCTAAGTGCATTTACTGCTAAGTTTATTCATTAGAGGTTCTTTTCTTTGAAAAAGCGACATTAGAAGAAAGTATGTGCTTCATAATCTCTCTAATACCCATGGCTTCGATGCATGAATTTATCTGTAGTAAAGTGACATTTGGGACCACGTTTTATATCTGTATTTGTAACCTCAATACATCATGATAGTAACCTATATCCTGACCTCGTGCTGACAATACAGATCTATTAATCTTACCTTAAATATTTTCATAGTGCATCCAAGAGTCATGCTATATGACACTATATATGTATAGCAACTGGAATATCCCATCTAACACGTAATTTATTTTGCTGGCATTTCAAATCTTAAGACTGAGTTGTTAGTCTACAGTTCAAAGCACACTTTCTTACACATTCCAAAACAACAGTGATTAGGTGTGAAATTCAGTTGTACAATCTTAGAACCATTTATAACAGATGTGAAATTTACACTACAACCAAATGCCAGTTTACGTGCCGTTTTCAGTGGCCACTGCAAATGCTTCCCAAGTATAACAGTTCAGAGCCAGCTGGACATGGCTTTCTATGTCTCTTCAACAGCTAGTTAGTTATCAAACCCATCCTAACAATACACTCAATTGCTGGAGTTCAGTTTTTGTCACATGCAATATGTGACTAGTGGAAGATCAGTTGAAAACTATTAAAATGAAAATGAAATTTGATTAGATGATTTCTTGGCATACTTGCTCTTAGCTTGCCATTAACATTTCCCAAAGTTTGTAATGGGCAGGAGCTGGTGAGGCTGGCTAGCTATTTTGCAAAACAGTTTTAAAAGATGATAAAAATAATTCCCAGGCTACCCCACAAAGGAAATATTTTTTAAGAACAATACGGGGTAGGTGCACAACAGCTACCATTTCTGTTTGGGGGCTCTAAAAGTCAAAGTGATAGAACTGCTGTTGCTTGGCTTGAACAATGTGGATAAAATCCAGGCAATTTTATGGCAAGTGGGAGGCTTCGATTTGGCAATGAACCAGACCAAAGAAGACAATAATAGTCTGTAAGCAAAATGATGAGACACACCATCAAATGGTGTGCACTGACACAATTGAATTTGGCTTCTGACAAGTGTGCAGTTCTGGTTTGCATCTTGGCTTGCTTGTGTTGCTCATATGCAATCTGCCAGTGAGGATCCTTCGTAAAGTTCCTTTCCACCAAACCAGAAAATGTAACTAAAGTGCATATAGACTCAGGTTCCTCCAATTGTTTCAAATGTTCAGTATTTTTATTACTAGTATTGCCATCTTCACTGTGATATCATATGAGATTTGGTGATATTCTTCATTCTGGTGGTATTCTTCAATTAAAAGGCAAGAACAGAAGAGGGGTGCTTATGCCAAATATAAGAGTTGGAAGCTGTCATGAGTACCATCATGGTAATATGAAAACTTTAGATAATGTTAAAAATAGTGCATTGAAGAATATCCGATAATCATACAAAACAGACCATGTAATCTTTGGATCTTATTGCTTGCAAATAGGTTCAAAAATTATCATTATAGAAAAATTGTATCAAGTCATTTGTTATTCAGTCTTCACTGAGAACTGCTTCTGTCTTTCCTGCATCTGCAATGAATAATTAAAGAGATGGTTAAATAGCCATGCAACAAAGAAATAAACGCATTCATGCACAACCCCTGCACAAAGTTAATCAGCATGAACATTTCATATGCTTTTTGATCATTTTTCTATGTTTTTGTTGTTATAGTAGAGTAGTACATATAAAATTATATAAAAACAATATAGTGGAAACTGTAAGTTAAACATAGAATGTGCATTTAATTCCACTTCCAAATTTTCTTCAGAATGCTTGAGCAAAGAGAGAATTTTAATTTAAGACTGAAAAGAGTCAATTGTATCATCTTTGAGAAGATGCCGTTAAGTTCAGTGACATCACAGAAAGGATTTACTTTTGTACACATGTAACATTTCTCTGAACAAAGATACCTCGAGAAAAATTTCCTGTGAAGTTCTTGGTAAAAGCAGGAGGGTACGAAAGGTATTCTTTGGGACACTGAATTGATTGTTGTCACCAGGGGATTGGGGGTTATTGCTATTCGTTCTTTTTATATTGGTTTTTTTAATCTTTGTAAGCCACCACGAATCACTGAGAGCTGGGTAGCCATATAAATTTTCATAAATAAAATAAATAAATATTTGTATCCCAGTCATTTAGACATGACATGGGCATAGAATATCCTATGAATAAAAACAAATTTTTGTTTTTATTAAAACAAGTTTCATATCCTACGAAACATTAAAACAAGTTTCATATCCTATGAAACTTGTTTTAATGTGTAGCTTGTATTTCCTGACTGGGCAAGGTGTTGTCTATATAATTAATTCTGTGACATCAGAACACAATAGAATGTGTTCCTGGATTGCATGGGAGTTAAAAATAAATTCTCATACCAACTAAATTCCTGAATTTCTTTTTGGCTTCTGCTCTTTCCTCAGCATCGAAATACCACACAGTCATTGCATACCTACAAAGGAGGGAAAAATCCATGATCCGTTACATTGAGATTTTATTATATCTTTGAAAATTCACAGAGCATACAATTTATTATGTATTTATTAAATTTATATTGCCGCCTGTTCGCCCATGGCGACTCAAGGTGGCTTACAGAATATACAACCACATTTAAAACAATAAAAATAATAAAATAAATTAATACAATAATAAAATCATAATAAAATCATCCCCAACCCTAGAGACAGCAGATCACACAAGCCATTTAATGGGCTCCATCTTTCTCTGGGTTCCCCACACCTGCTGGCAGAACCAGGTCTTCAGCACCTTCTGGAAGAGTACTAGAGTGGGGGCCATTCTAATCTCTGGAGAATGATGTTCCAAGAGAGGGAGCCACCATGGAGAAGGCCCTTTTTCTGTGTCCCACCAAGTGTATCTTCCTCGGGATGGGACCCACAACATTCCCTGCCTCCCCATTCTGCTGGGTTGTAGATGTGACTGATAAGAGATGGCCCTCAGATAACCTGGTCCCAAGCCATGAAGGGTTTTAAAGGTGATAACCAACACCTTGAACTGCACCCGGCATTATGTTGCTTGGTGACTTTACATGGCAATAGTTCCAAATGAAGACAGTCAGATAGTTACTAAACTATCTTCTTCATTCTGGCACTTTCAGCTGTGCTGGAACTGCAACTCCGATGACTCCTAACCAGTAATGCAAGCCCAACCAAACTGGAGGGCACCAGTAAGTCCTCCTAAAGTACCATGTCTTGCTTGGTAATAAAAGGGATATCATCAGTTACAAATGCAATAATGCTGAAAGAGGACTTCACTATTTAATTTGGCACCACAAATAATTGTCATGGGTGCTTGTGACAAAGAAAAAATGTCTAAATTCCAAGAAAGGCATTACTTACAATTTGACTATATGGATCAAAATGCACCTATCAAAATATTACCAATTTTACCAGAAATGCTGGGGAAAAAATCCCTCAAATGCACATGGGTATAAGTGGGTCCTTTAAATGAGGCTGAATATCTGGCACACAGAATGAGAGAACAGAAATGCCTATTGAGCCAGGAAGTTAACATTAATTTGCATAACTGCATACTTTTTTTCTTTCTGTTCAGTCATGTCTGATTTTTGGACACTGGGCAAAGTCCCTGCAGCTTTCCTGGCAAGGTGTTTTTGGAAGTTGTTTGCCATTGCCTCCTTCCTAGGGCTGAGATAAAGTGCGTGGTTCAAATTCACAGTTAGCTTTGTGCCCAAGGCTGCACTAGAATAACTCTCAGTTCCTAGGCTGATGCCTTAATCACAACATCAAACTTGCTCTTGACTGCATACCATGTATACATACATAGTAAATACCAATCAGTACACATTCAATACAGATTTAAACATGAAAAAATGTGATGATTTCCTTTTCAATATTAGAAAAATGCAAGAATAAAAGAAGACACTTCCATATCAAAAGTGTTTCTACATAACAGATACTTCATTTTCTCCAATATAATTCCCAAATTATACGACTTAATCAGAATATTGTTCCTTTCATTTAGCAGGTTTAAGAATTCATATTTCAGAAGTCTACTAGATTCACTGATCCTTCTTGAATCTGCTACCTGAAATCATTTTAATGACAATGCTGGAATTGTACATCTAACTATATATGCAATCTCTCACTGAGCAACAGACTGCTGTCCTGTATAATTATCTTTAAAACCCACATTTAAGGTCTTTTACCTTGTTGCATAGGAAGGCTGCACTTCATGTGGGTTTCTTCGGTCTGACCAGAAAAAAAGTAATCTGTCAAAGATGGGCTCAACATCAGCTACATAGGACCTGCCCTCTGGGAATATTCGTAGAATCCCCCCATGAAGCTTAAACAGAAAGAAAAGAAAAAGTTCATTTTTGATTAGACAGGATAAGCAGATCTTAAAATGGCTTATTTTGTATGTGTGCATAAAAAAACAAACCAGATGAGGACCCCACTGGAAATGAATGGGGAGGATGAAGAACCCATCTGCTGATAGCAATAGCAATAGCATTTAGACTTATATACCACTTTATAGCCCACTCTAAGCAGTTTCCAGCATATTGCTCCCAACAATTTGAGTCTTCATTTGACTGACCTCAGAAGGATGGAAGGCTGAGTCAACCCTTAGCTGCCCAAAACTGAACTCCTGGAATGAGCAGTGAGTTAGCTTGCAATACGCATCAGCATGGTTCATGATGAAAAATTCTCCACAACTATAGAAGCCCCTTCCTCTCATCTTCCTTCAATGGAAGAACATCATTAACCCATAATCCCAGGGCTGACCTAAGTATGTACCATTTGTGTTGCAATTCCTGAAGAGTCTTTAGATATAATATAGTCTAAACTCCTGCCACATTCTCTTTGTTCTACTATAATGGAGGACATTTTGACTGATATGCCTGGAGACGTCTAGCGCCAATTTCAGTGTACCTCTGCCAGCTGAGAAGCACATCTTCCTAAACTCATTAATCATCCTTCCAGCAGGGGGGCAGTTGCATCATTTGTGAAATATTAATGGGTAGTAAATGAATCAGCTTGAAGCACTGATCACTTCTCTTCCCTGGTACCATGAATAGAACTAGGAATCCTAATAAATATTAGTAAATGAATGCACTTTTAAAAAAAGGGAAATCATGTCTAAGGGCATGATCATTATTCAAAATAAATCAAGTAAAAAGTAATATACAGAGAACACAATTCTTTAAAACTGTTTTTTTACTTAGCCAAATTAATGTGTTCTTTGTGTTTATTGAAAAATCTTAAAATGAATCAATATTAATGAGGTGAGTGGGGAAAACAATGCTCCTTTTCTCAAGGCTTTCTGACCCTGATTTTATCTGGTTTTCTATAAACCAGACCTGTTGTACTCTTTCTTGTTATGACAAACTTTTTGCTATCACATCCAAATGGAAAATCTGAAAATCACTTCCATCCCCAAACACACAAAGAGGGATGGGAAAAATTGGTATTTTGTTGTCTTTTCAGAAGTGGGCACCATAGTCTGACTTCATATAAAACTGTGTGTTCCAATTTATTTAAATGTATGTCAGCCTTCAAGATTTTAGCCTTCAAGACCATCTCCCTTTCCTTTGCATCTTTCGGCTGTCATAAGTAACAGGGGGAGGAGGGGGGATAATTGTGGGAAGTGAGCTGGAGGTGTTACAAAATGAAACTCTATAAACTGGAGGGGGGAGTACATTCTTGCTTAGGTTTCTATTTCTTGCTTGGCTTTCTATTCTCTGTGCAGCTGCAAACCTTTATCAAAATATGCCAAGGTCAACAGCCATGAAATGTCATCACCACCTGAAGATGTCCACATGATGAGTTTCACAACTTTTAACTGGAAGAACTACTTGAACTATTGGGGGTGGGAACATTGCCATCACTTTGTATATGCGATTTACGCTTATGTGCCCATTTTCTCAGATTCAGAATTCTTTTGTTGCTACCACTTGACTTCCATAAAAGATATCTTTTTTCTAATTAAAAGAGTCTTTCTTTCTTGGATTTTGAATGGAGCAGCAGCTGACAATGTAATTTAATTTGTTACAGCACTTAAAAATGTACAGAATGACAATTCTTCAGAGAACACTTTAGTTAGCCATTTATTTTTATTTTTTTAACAAAAAGCTGGAAGATTCTTGATATCTTTTAGTGTTGGTAGAAAGCAGTATCCAAGGATGCTGCACAATCAACAAATAATCATTATTGTTATCTGTTATATTTATATCCCATCACCATCCTGCCTGTAAGGTTGATTGAGAGAGAATGTCACATTCCAAGTTTCAATGGTTGAGGGCAGGGATGGGATTCAACTGGTGTTACTACCGGTTCGGTGACTACATTTTGCCACTTTTTCCCTGCTTTTTCAACCTCAGCTGTGCCGCACAAAGCAGCTGTGGTTGAAAAAGCAGGAAATAAAGGACAGGTAAGAGCCGAGGCAGGTGGGTGGGCCAAACAGCAGCATACACAGAACCAATTCGGTGTTTGTTGCTCTTCAGAGCTACAGGTTTTATAGAGCTGGGCAGAACCAGTAGCATCCCACCCCTGGTTGAGGAGAATCTTAAACCTGGTATGGTTATGTGTTTATTTCAAATTATGCCAAAAGCACTTTTGCCAAAATATTAACATTTCAAATGTAATTATCCTCTTTTTTCTATTTAAAACTTTCTCAGATCAAAATCTTGTTAAGTTTTGTGCTATTATGTTTGTTGTTATGTTCAAACTCCTAGACTATTATTTTTCTCCTTTCTTTTTCTTAATCCAGAAGTGCTTCTTTTTCTTTCCTGCTGTTCCAAAAATGTTTCTTTAACTTTCAGATTGTTATATCCAAATGTATTTAAGAAAGTGAAGTTTCAGTCAAACCCAGGGTCCTTAAAGGCTCCACTGTGGCTATGAGCTAGATTTCTCTCTCTCATTTCCCAGCCGCTCAACTCATGAGTTGACCACAAGGATCTTCAAATCCTATCGATGTCTCCAGAGGAGTGCAGATGGACAATTTCTAGGTTACTCCTTATCTGGAAAGGGTCTACTGGCCTGGACTAGTTGATTGGCCACAGGTAACACTATAACAGAGCCTTCACTCCCTTGGAGATGTCCTAGTTTGCCATAGTCTTCACCCAGAAGCTTGATGTACCCAGACTTAATAGAGCATTACTGTAACACAACTCTATGCATGCCATTTGACAGTGAGGTTTTGCAGCCAGATTGTTATTATAATCAAATTTACATTTTTCTTATCCAGATGGCATCTGTGGTCTTTTTATGACAAGTAAGCATTGGCTTATCACCAAATATATATTCATCAGAAGGCTGTAGTTAAAGAGTTCTTCCAGCATGCTTATTACATTGGCAGTAATATACAGATTTGTAAAACATATAAATAATTTTCTTTACTACTTGGATGCTTCCAAATTGTAAGAAGTGTCCCTATGTCATCTATTCATTTTGGTGTATTTTTTAGAGAAAATGAAAGGATTGTTTTTATTTTCCACTCTGAGAAAAGTCTATGGGATCTCAGTATCATATTAAAAAATAATGCTCAAGTGTTCCTTGGCATCCACAAGAGTTGGACATGGTTTGAAGTGGGCAATCTTCTAGATTCAGGGTTTTGAGTAGCTGAAAACCGATGCTTTGACAGTTAGCAAACCTAGAGGCAGAACGTCAACTTGCTTTTCTTTAAGTATATCACAGCAAACAGCCTCTAAGCTCCCCCACACATGTGCTAGCAAACACAAAGCTTTTTATGAGGCCAAGGCATGGCAAACAGAGGGAGAAGTTTTCATGATCTTACACTGTATGTAGGGCAAAATCAAACAAATGTTCTTTTTCAAAGGTTGCTTTATATGGGACAAAAACAAGATGACCACAACTGAACTTGCCAATCTTCAGTTAAACTATCTCAGTTGTCAGAATCCATTCATTCCTTTACAGGCACCCGTTTGTTTTCAAATTAAATCCCTTTTACCTGTATTTTTAAATAGTGACAGTCACGCCAGTGGCTCAAAAATTCTAAGCTGCCCCCATCTTCAATAAGCTGTCTATCCAACTGAAATTTAAAAATGCAACCATGAAATGGATTTATCTTCACATTTCAGCTACTCAGAAGCAATGGTGTTGTATTCAAAAATTTCACAGTACTTCATAAAAAATGGAAGAGCAAGAAAACAGGTGGAGAAGTATTGTTTCTGGAGTAGGTTCCTTTTGAGTCTGCATCTCAGCAATATGTGAGGAGCTACATACCTTTGAATCCCAGTTTTTGTTCAGGTAATAAATGCAGGTGATACATCGCCCATCTCCATTGGGATTGTCCACATGACGCACATAGCCAGTTCCATTCCCAGGATAGCAAGCTACCATAGCCTGGAAGATGATATAAGAAGAGAAAGAAAGATGCTTAGTATTTTTTCCTAGTTTGGCAGTTTTAAAAATTTCTCTATTTGCTTTTCAGATACAAATCAAAATACAATTTTAGACTGTCTTACAACTGAAAAGTTGTAGATGCTGTTAAGTTTAGTCAGGCATTTCATATTCTTCAAAGTAATTCTGCTCCTACAGAACAGTACTTTTAAGGAGGAATGCTCCTAGTGAAGATTATATTAAATCTTCTTTGAACTGAATCCCTAGCAAATGTAGGCTGGAAATTAGAAACTGATATTAACAGTAAAGGAATTGTGGAGGCTATGAATAATTTTTAAAATGTAGCAGGGCTTTGCTTTATTTTAGTGATTTTTTGGATCAATTTATATGCTGCTCATCTTGCAGCTATGCAACTCTGTTTAAGAATAGTTGTCCACCACAATTCTGAAATGAAACAATTAAAATATAAGTGAGCACACTATAAGGGCAAATGGTTGGAATATGATCTTAAGGTCCATTCCATTCCTACTGGAAATACATGTATCTACGTACAAATGCCTTCCATCTACCACAAACATGAGTATCTTTACAGTTATGGTTTTGAATCTGAGTGAAATAGCCTTCCCGATACTAGTTATCTTTCCTGAGCATTTCTACATTTATTTCAGATTTAAATTATTTTGCAGAAAAGACTGTATCTTACTAAAGTGTCCTGCCTCAACTGGGTACCTTTGAAATGTGTTGGTATTACAAATCCTGTAATTGTAACCCTAATCAGTCCCTACACTTTTGGAAATTAGTTGAACAGGGAAGCAAGTACTGGTAAACTCTGCTGAGCAAGCTTTGGTAAAATTAATAGCAAGCAGAATAGCTTTCATCTCACTGAACCTGCATAAGAGAACTTGTGCTTTAAAGAAGAATCCTTAAGTTTATAGAAGTGTGAATGCCACTTTTTTCAGGTACCATAACTCAGACTTTCTCTCTATATTCCCACTAAATAAACATAATAAAACAATCAATTTTCCATCCCTCATGATGTTTATATCTAATGCCTTGATGAAAGTAAAATTTAGATATTGTGTACAGTTGTTTAATTTCTTGTTTTTTAAAAGTTTTTTATTTTTATTTTTTACAAACATCTTTTAGTAAATAATGTGGTTTCAGGTTTTTACATTTCCATACTAACATGACCATAATTACATATTAAATTTTTATATTCAGTTTCTTATCATTACATTTTCCATTTTCTGTAAATTTTCACAAATATTCTTATATTTTTCACACTTATTTTACCCATTTTCAATTCATATCTTATTCCATTTTTCTTGAATTATACTCATATCTGTTTAATATAATGACTTAAAATTCTTATTTCTTAATCTGTTTATTATGCTTTTATACTTTTACGTCATATTTGCAATTTCATTGCATACTCGCTTCATTATTCAATAAATTCCATCTTAATTTAATCATTCCAAACATTTTCCCCTCAATTGCCCATTTGAGTGCACTACCCTTTTGTCTAATACATTGTTCAGTTTACGCTCCTTTAACTCATATTAAAAATTCCCATAATATAATCATTTTTAGTTATCCCCTAGAACACTACATATCACATATACATTTTAGATTAGATTCCACATGGTATTCTTTCCTTTACCTTCTAAGTCATTTATTATTTCATATATATTGATCTTTTCAGCTAATTGTAGAAACTTATCTTTTTAGTACAATTCTCATAATTCATTTTAGGTATATTCTTAATTTCATACAAGTAATTTCATTTAATTAACATTCTTATAATAGTTTCCCACTTTTACATTTATTCTAAATATATCTATATATAGTTTAGCCATCATTCTTAAAAAATAATCAGATAGAAAAAAAAAACATCAGTTCCAATTATTCCATTTTTTTAAAAAATCTGTTTTTATACCTTGCTATACATTACCTTACAGAATCCCCTTTCTTATTCTTTATCTACCCATTATCTCTAGGTCTTCCTGCTTTGTAGCTTCTTTTCATTATTTTTTTTTGGCTTTCTATTTCCCCTTCTTTTCTGGTCCTTTCCCTTATTCCCCTTTTCCTTTATTTTTCCCCTCCATTTCTAGCTCCAATTTTTCTCCCCTGCCCTCTTTTGAGCTTTCTCCTGTAATTTCCTTTTTTGCTGTTTCCTTTTTTTTTTTTTTTTNCTTTTTTGCTGTTTTTTTTTTTTTTTTTGACTTTCCAAGCAATTACCTCTTTAATTATCCCCTCAAACCTCCAAGTTTTAATTTCCATGCTTTCCCCCTCTTGTTTTAATGTTCATTGCCCCATTTGTGTTCATTGAGGCTGGCCTCCTCTTTAATCAACTCCTCCCCTTCTGAATCTCCTTGTTCTTCTTTGTTCTCCAACGTCACCATTTCTAATATTTTCAAGGCAATGCTGAACAGTTCTACTCTTTCAGATATCATTTCCCTTATACTTCTTAAGAAAATTTTTATTTCTAAACAAATTTCTGCTATTTTTGTGCATATCTTTCAATTTTAGTTTTTCTTTTATCTCTTTCTTCAGTATTTAAGTCCCGTCTGGTTGTCCAGTAGTTTATTTAAACCAGCTTGTAGACATCCACTTCTGTTAAGTCCTGTTTCAATTTTCCAGAGTCAAAATAGTCCAGTGTTTATATATTTTTATTATTAAGTTCCTTCTGTTGGGTTTTGAATTTTTCTCAGTCACCTAGTATTCCCAGGGTTTCACTTTTCAGAGTTTCTACCTTATTTATTAAAGTTCCTCTTACTTTGTATCAAGTTCCAACTTTTAGAAAACCAAACACTTTTTAAAGAATCACTGAAATTTTATCTTTACCATCTCTGTTATGTCCAAGTTCCACCTTATCTTTTCACTTTCCTTTCCCTTTTTAAGGCTTTTAATTGTCAACAATCCAGTAAGTCCAATTGTTAAGTATTATTTATTTTTGGCACATTCAAGTTCAGCTTTTAATTATGTCTGTTTAGTGCCAGTATTATATAATTTAATATAATCCAATTTAAGCAAATATTTTCTTCTAGCTTCCTCTTTCAATTTAACTCTTTTTAAAGTTCAAAGCCACTTTCACTTATGTTCAATTTTTTCCCCCACTCCCTCTGGTCACTGCTTTTCCAATCTTTCTTACAAGTCTCTTTAAACTTTAAATCCGGGGTACCTTTATGTTCCAAAACTTTTAAACTTTAAATCCGGGGTACTTTATACTGTGCCTGGTTTGCCTGTCTCCACACTGTCCGCTTCTTCACCGCCCCTGCGCTATCTTTGTCCCAGATAGCTCTTCATCTTTAGGGTGGCCATATTTAGCCATCACTGCAGCCCATCTTTGGGGGAGTTTACCTAGCCAGGGAGGGGAGATGCAGTTCAACCTGACAGGCGGTCTCCCCCTTCTTCCGCACCCTCCAAGGTGGTTCTAGCCCCGTTCAGAGCCCTTTAACGGGAACAGTACGGATCGAAGCTGTACATGATTGCAGTCTTCAGTCCGTCATTGATGAAAATGCCAGTGGAAGTCTGATGTTTCATTTCTTGATTATATAGGACTGTAAGGACCTCCCTGTCAAGGCTTAAACCACAGAATTAGCCAAACGTATTTCGGAAGTAATACCTTATTTTAATATTTCATGCCTGCTAATGTAATCATCCTCATTTCGTGGAATTAATCAGAAGACCAAAGATGGAGCCACCCTCCTTAAGAAACATAAGGGACTGCTACAGAGGATATGAGTGAAAGCATATTTAGTACTGGTTATGGAGGAAATGAGTTCTTCACAGTACTCATTTATTTTGCTTTTTTTAAAACACAACTAGAACCATGTCAGAGGCCTAAGGCTGCCATTCCTGATTATAGTAATCACCACCATTACCATTTAATGAAACCCAAAGCTCTATGGCCCGAGGAGGCAGATTTTAGTAGTCACAGCAGCATATTCCTCAACTCATTTTTCTCTTTGAGACAAATGGCATTACAGCATAAAACCACAGTTTGATGACAAGGCTGTGAAAAAAGCTATATTTGGTGGGTCAGCAAAGCGATCATCACTCACAATGGCTTGGGATTACTAGAACTGAATGTCTACAAGTCTGTAGGGCAACAAACTAGGGAAGATCCCATTCTTTCTTCCCCCTTCCAAAGAAAATCCCCTCAAAGTATTAGTTAGGCATTAGTTACCACCAAGGGCCATTTTACATTGCAAAGAAAGACAAAACAATAACTTACTTCAACAAATCATCTGTCATATCCATTTCAGAAATCTAGACTTCATGTGGTTTTTCTTTTTTTTTAATAAAAATGCACTTTTTCATGGAAAGGAAGACAAAATTGTCAGCTCTTAGAATTTAAAAATGGAAAGAAAGATTATTCATTGTCTGCTTCACATCCTTCTTCCTCACAAGAACTTCAATCCACCATTTACCACATGCACATTTCCCCAAATTAATAAATATTTGGTTCTGTAAATTTTCACTGATCCAAATATTTACTGAAAGACAAGGCTTCTAGTCACTTTTCTTCTAACCTCACAACCAATTGTAAACGTGTGTGAGCAGGGTGAATAAAAATTGGGAAGTTTTTTTAAAAAATTAAAAAATGAGATTTTTTTTGTTTAAATCAGATTTTTTTTTATTTTTATCAAATTTACTTGAATAAAATGCCTTTGGAGTAAAAATCTATCTGGAGAGTTTTCTATTTAAGATACCTTAATAATTTAGTTTATTCAGCATGAAATGGAGCTTAGATATGTAACATGAGGCTGTATATTTTGCAATATTGGGACTGTTGGTGAGTCAACAGCAGGTCACAGAAGGAGCTGCTGCAGGACAGAGATGACAGTTGCTCTTTAAAAATTATGATTTAAATCAAGCTTTTTTACTAGTAATTTAAATCGTGATTTAAATCAAGTCCACCCTGTGTTAGTTAAGATTTGGATGCAATATGTAACTTGGGCAAAGGTTAATTCAGAAAGGTAACCTATAAATAAGAGCAACCTGTTTTAAGGCAGGGATTGGTCCTACTAGAATACGTAAGCTTTTGTTCTTTCTGAAAATGATGCATGTAATCCATCTGAAGATTAGAAGGTTGAATGGAGCTGGTGTATAATTATTAAAGCAGGAATAAGAAATCTAAAATCTTCCAGTGATGACTAGAATCTCCTTGCTAACTGCAGTCAAATGCTAATCCAAAAACATCCAGACTAAACAAGGCCCCCATTTCTAAATCTCAAATTTAGTCCCAGGCAATATGAAGTAGGAAAATTTGAAGCATCTGAAAACCTGAAGAGCTACTTCAGGACTTTACTCATGCTCTGTTTCCTCATCTTTCAGAAAAACTTCCCATCTGAACAGAAAAATGTTCTGCACATGAAATGCACACTTTCATCAAAGGAGCCAATAGTTCAGTTTAAAAATGAGAGCAAAAAGGACTACTGAAATATTATTAATTTTCTTAAACCAGCAAACAATTTGGATGGAGTTTAAAGAAGAGAATTTTTCTGGATCTCTTAGGACTTACTGAAAGAAGATTATCAAAGTTACAGATGGAATAATGCCAGCATAGATGAGGCTGGCCTCCATGTAGAAAACTGGCTGTTGACGGCTTCTTTTGCATATATCTAAAAGGAAAAGAACCAGAAGGAGGAGCCAAGGGTCATATCAATAATTGTAGAAGGTAGCTGAAAATAACTGAAAGTGGCCATTCAATACAGATCACATCTTCCTCTACCAATGCCACAAATAACATTATACACTTTGCATTTTCATAGCTGTGATATTGATAAACACCAAGTTTATTTGAAGTCCTTGCTTCTTTGCTTCATGTTGCTTTTTAAAAATTGCTTAACTCTATTTCTGAAACACATCTTGGAATCCGCTTTCAATGGTGACAAACATATTGGAAACAAGCATATAAGACAAGGATAAACAGTGTTGTTATTTTTAAAAAGATGGAGGAATGCAGTTGAGCTGTGTTTTATTACACGAGACCTTTGTAAACTAGAAACATGTTGGAAATCTATTTGAAACAAGCTTGAAAAAGAAATCCTGGGATCTTAACAGCCAAACACAAAGTCAAGGCAGTCTCCAAAACAAGTAGCAGAATTCTTCACATCAAGCACATGTTACCTATGATCTTAAGTGGCTTAGTGAGGGATTTCTTTTCATAGCACTTTTTCTCAAACATGCCTTTTTTATGAGCTTAGAGTAGATGGCGAAGTAGGAAATATTTATTTCCTGAGCTTCAAGTCTCAAGATTCTGGTCTTGAGAATAAGAAGCTATAATATTAACTGTTAGCCAGAGCACATCTGGGACATTACAATTGGCTGACACTTTTACATGAGAAAATTACATTTGTCAGACACATTGAAATGGGAATATTCCTTTGCATAACTCTAGCCATCCTCAGAGGAGGTAAGACTCACAAGGTGAACCCAAAACTGTCTTGCTGCTTTGGAGATGAAGTTTTCAATAAGGTGCTGCCTGTCTGCAGCATAGAAACACTGCAGTTGTAAACACCTTAATTCTGCTGATCTGAATCCAGAATGAGATGGATTGGCTACCCCTACATGAGCTCTCTCTCAATCTCCAATTGATCTGGAAATAACCAGTTTCTCTTGTGGAAGCTAGCAAGTGAAAAAAAAATATTTCTCACCTATGTTGTTGCCCAGAAAGCCTCTCCTGATTTAGCATCTCCAAGCCAGATGACTGAAAGACTTCTTGACTGTCATCTACCTAATATTTTAAATTAGTAGCAGCTATTGTGTTTCCCTGAAAATACAACCTACTCCGAAAGTCTTAGCTTGTTTTTTTACACGTGTGCCTAAAATAAGCCCTAATTAAAATCCCGCTCACTCCAGGGTGCATGGGTAAAAATTAAGCTTGGATGGAGATGGGGGCTGGAGCTGTCCTACTACTTACCTTTGGACAGTTGCAGCCATGCCTCGCACACCGCAACACCTGCATTGCTGGCTAATTTTTTCTGCAGCCGCCAAGGCTTTCCTGAAGGCCTCTGTAACCGATAAGAGAGCTCTGGATCAATCCAGAACTCTGTTATCAGCTGCAGAGGCCTTCAGAAAAGCCTTGCTGGCCTTGCCAGGCAAAGAAGTTCCTGAAGGCCTATGACAGCGAAAAGGAGGCTGGGGGCGATGCATGCAAGTGAGGTGAGTCAGTGGATGATTACACCACCACCCTGAAAATAAGACCTGGTGGGTTTTTGGGTGGCAGAAAAATATAAGCCAAGGTCTTATTTTGGTGGAAACAAGCTATTTATACTATGTTGACTCTGGTTCTTGGTATTCATTCTTGGCTTACAACTTAATAGTGATTTTTAATCTTTTCAAACAACATAATATATTCGGTTATCCAGAACTAACAAATGATATACAGGTAGTCCTCAACTTACAACCATTAATTTAGTTACTATTCAAAGTTATAACAGCACTGAAAAAAGTGACTTACAACCAGTACTCATACTTATGACTGTGGCAACATCCCCACAGTCATGTGATCAAAATTCAGATGCTTGGCAACTGGTTCATATTTACGCAGTCCCGGGGTGTTGTAACCACTTTTTGCAACCTTCTGATGAGCAAAATCAATGGGGAAGCCAGATTCACTTAAGAACCATGTTACTAACTTGACAGCTACAGTGATTCACTTAACAACCGTGACAAGCAAGATCGTAAAATGGGGCAAAAAACGCACTGGACAATGTCTCATTTGACAACATAAATTTTGGGCCCAATTATAGTTGCAAGCCAATTATGGTCTTAAGTACCTGTATCTGTTTGCCCCAGCATGAATGTAGGCAACTGGTAGTTTCTCAAAGGAAGGAATGCCCATCATTAATCTTTACCCTACCAAAGCTAACAGAAAGGCAACTTCTGCCTATCTTCTTCTGCTACCTATCAAAAAAAAAAATATTTTCTGTCTTGTGTTAGTTCAAGCAGTGGGGTCCAGTTAACCACTGCACTTCTTATCATTATAAGCCTACATTGCCACATTGCTTGGCTTTTAACCAATGAAATTGATAAGAGTTCTGCCATTTCCCTTCTATCATAAAATAGGTAGCAAAACTGCATATTTTTAAGGAAGGGTAAAGAAGTAAAGAAGAATGTCAGGGACCATGTTAAACCTAGTTCAAAGAAAACTAAGGGTCACCACCTAGCCAAAGTGTAGAAATCTACTGAAATACAGAAAGGATTTTTGAAAGCCAGTTTCATTTCCAGCTGGAAATACTCACAGGAGTCCAGAAGTTGAAGGATATAGTGTAGAAAATTCATTAAATGAAAACAGTGGATTTCAGCTGATGGAATTTATATTTAAAAAAACAGGAGCCTTTGAAATAGAAGGCTTAGCACCTCTAAGAAAAACTATCAACTTGTAATTCTATATTACTTAACATTACTCTATAACAAATGGTTATAGCTGTTCACATTTTTTCTGTCTTCAACCATATTGTTTAAACATGATTTTTAATAAACTCTAAAGCAGTGGTTCCCAAAGTGGGCGGTACCACTCCCTGGGGGTGATGGGATGCCTTAGCAGGGCGCTAAGAGGCAAGGGGGCCGACGGAGGGGTGCCAAGAGGCAGCAGGGGGGCATTCGAGGCGCTGGCTCCACAGGCTCACCCCACTGAGCCCTTGTACTGCTCCAGTGCAACAGTCAATGGCATCTGTGGATAGGGGGAGGCAGAAGATGGGAGGCTTTGACCACATGCCCAATATCCAGGATCCTGTTCAGCCAAGCCCACCCCTCTTTGTAGTTGCCGTGCCTGACAGCAAGTTCACAGGCTGCCCCTCCCACCAGGGATCAGTCTCCCAAACTGCTCCCCCTCCCAGGACATTCACATCGTAGAGGGCGGTGCTGTTCCCTCCTTCCTGGAGCCAGTTCAGGGCAGGGTTGAGGAAGCCCAGGGCAGGCAGCAGCGGCATGTTGGGAAAGTACAGCAAAGCCAGAGTGGCTTTGCTCTACTTTCCCGACATGCCTGCAGGAGCGGTGCCTTGAACGCAGTGGCAGCGGCATGTGAGGAAAGTAAAACAAAGCCACTCTGGCTTTGCTCTACTTTCCCAATGTGCCACCGCTGCCTGCCCTGGGCTTCCTCAACCCTGCCCTGTACCAGCTCCAGGAAGAAGGGAACAGCACTGCCCTCTATGACGTGAGTGCCCCGGCAAGGGGGGCAGTTGAGAGGCTGATCCCTGGCGGTAGGGGCAGCTTGTGAACCTGCTGTAAGGCACAGCAACTACAAAGAGGGGTGGGCTTGGCTGAGCGGGATCCTGGATATTAGGCATGTGGTCAAAGCCCCCCCTTCCTATCTGTCTGTCTTTCTGTCTGCCTACCTACCTATCCATCCACCCACCTACCTATCATCTATCATCCACCCATCCATCCATCCATCCATCCATCCATCCATCCATCCAAAAGCCTGTCTGTCTTCCTGCCTGCCTGCCTGTCTGCCAACCTACCTACCGACCTATCCATACATTCATCCAAAAGGTCTGTCTGCCTACCTGCCTACCTACCTACATATCATATCTATCTACCTACCTACCTACCTGTCTTTCTCTGTCTCTGTCTGTCACTCTATCTCTCTGTCTCTCTCTAGCTATATCCATCCATCCATGTTTGAGGTGCCAGCCCCGCAGGCACATTGGGAAAGTACAGCAAAGCCAGTCTGGGAGGGAGGGAGGGAGGGAGGGAGAGAGAAAGAGAGAGAGAGAG
>BHFT01004018.1:0-18719 GCA_004320025.1 Laticauda laticaudata | reverse complement strand
CAACGGATGGAGCCACCCCTGAAATTTTGCTCGTCCGCTGTGTCCTTTATGCATACGTTTTGCGTCCATCGGCCAGTCCAGGGCATTTAGGTATTACTTGTCATCCTGGTAAGCCAGAAACTTTCACTTTCTCAGCTTCCTCCTGCACATTCTTATCCGGATGAAAGCTTCTTTGTGGAGGCCATTACTGACCACTGCTCCACCACTTTTGGAAAACAACTCTTGGTTAACAACTCTTAATGTCTTTTTGGCGATGTAGTGACAGCGGGCTCTAACACTTTGATCATTAGAGATGAGTATTCCAAGGTCCTGGAAAAAGTTTGGATCCTCAACAAGGTCTTGACTATTCAGCTTGTATTTTATTTTCTGATTTTTTTTGCCAATATGTGGGACACACTTCTAGTGGCCATGAGGACTCCAGCCTTGGAAACTTTTTGGAACTTAATGCTCCTCTGCCCACAGTCATGTGTTTTCAAGTGGCCGACTTGAAAAATGCATGGCTAGGGCAAGGAGCAGTCTATTCTAACTGCTCCAAGCCCTGCGGTTCCTTGTGGACTCTTGGCTAGCTGGCAATGCATTGTCTGTTTTAAACTGCAAAACCTGCTCCAAGGGCTGGATTCCTACCCAAAGCACCTCCGCGGATGCGTGGCAGTTTGCATCAGCATCCATCGCGTTCTCGCTCCCAAAAGACCTCTGGCGGGCGCATGCGTTCTTGGCATGTGGTGGGGGAGCGGCTGGGTGGGGTGGATGTCCCAGCTGGGGCTGCAACATGAGTGGGCGCAATTTTTCCACAACCCCAGCTGGGACATGCACTGCCCTTGCATGCAAGCCACATCCTCCATGTGGTAAGGGATAAGATGAGAAAATGGCCACATGTGTGATGAAGGCCACATTGTTTAGCCAGCCAGCCAGCCGACGCCTAGGGATGGGAGGGAAGGCCGGAAAAGTGTGAGTATGGTGGGCGAGGGGCTTAGCACGACTTGCAACCTTACTTGTGAGCAGAAAGAATCAGGGCTGGCTCAGTTGGGTGCAGGCAACTGCATGTGAAAAGGGCCTAGAAGGCAAGTCCCCAATGAGGATGCATGAGGGGAGGAGTGTGACTGGGCAGGGGCGTGACTAGAGATTCATCGTGGTTCCAAGGCTTTGCACTGTGTCGCAGTCTAGAGCGTAACGCTGGTTGGTGAGAAGGAGCGGAGGAAGTAGAGTTACTATTGGGTTTGGGTAGAGGGATTAGGCACCTAAAAGTCTATTGGAGAGAGAGGGCGGGCTCTTAGTAATGACCTCACCTCAATGCCGTCACAAATCAATGGGCGCTGGGTGCCTGCCTCATCCTACGAGTGTTTGGGCATGGACCCATATTGTTGATAAACACGGTAGAAGAAGAAAAAAGGGGTGAAAACATTACTAGTAAACGCTATGAATTCCACAAGGTAAGATCTGTTAGACCAGAGAGTCAGTCTGGAATAGCAAATCATACCATATCAAAGGAGCATTGAGGAGTGTTCGCGCACTGCTTGTATCGGCGCTCACACCAAGTGTAGATGATGTGATATGTTTTCACTATTTTGTACGAGAATCAGATTATATAGACAGAGTCGAGGGAAATTCTGCAAGAAGCATTGCAAGCAGTTCCACATAAGATTCACGAAGAAAAACTATTAAAACAGCAAATATGTTCTACCAAGTCGAGCAACTAAAGAAGAATATAATATCAACTGAAGAGAGATAAGATAATATAGAGAATGGTGTGGTTCTCTAGATATACGAGGTACCAAGAAGAGACGCTCGATGATGCCAAGAATACGACAGAGAGGAGTATATTACCAATTTTTTTTGGTGACCATATAGAACAATTGTTTTACTCGTCCACCAAGTAAGTGCCTTTAAACTAGCCAGATGGACTTGGTTTACTCTCCTCCAAAGAAATGAAATAATACAGATTTATTTTCTGGCGATTCTAGTTTGTTTATATGGCAATCCTGGTAGTATAATACGACCTACAGGAAGAGTTGATTGCATACATACTACATTGAGATAAAAGCAGAGCATTTAGGTCTATCTCAACATAGAATATCTTCCCGGCTCTAGTGGACCAACAAGATAGGAGGAGCATAAGAAGCGCCATGAGGTAAGGAGTCATCTTATTGATTTCAAAGGAATCTCATGCGTTGTCATACTGGAGAATAGGCAATAAGATATGAGAGAGAGCTGCAGTAAAAGGACCTCCGTGTCGAACCTCAAGAAGAGCAAAGGGCTCGAGAGACTTAGTAAGGATTTGAAGAGAGTGTCAGAGCTTACTATAATTATCGACGCTGCACACCTACCTAATTATGTCACTACACCAATGTAGTGTAATGATGAACTCACTCAATGAATTATGAGTAGTTACAAATTGCACTTTAAATGGACTGGTCAAAGCTTCTAGCCAATCATTAGAGAAAGAGACTAGGATAAAATGGATGGTTCTTACACATTTCAGAGATTATAATAAACTCATGTAGAATTATAACTCTGGTCTCGCACACTTAAGTATATGAATAATATTAAAAGGACTAAAGCTCACATGAGCAACTAAAATAATATGCAGTCGAAATAAATTATAAAAACAATAGATTTAGTGGAATACATGTGTTGTAGTGCATGTGCTCTTTGTCTCGGCGGAGCAGCGGTCCGCCAGACACTCGCTATGAGCATAGCAAATGATCCCTTGACCCACAGGGGAGCTTCTCGCTGTCCTCTTGAGGGGGTGCTGGAAGGGGTTCTCTGCTCTCCCCAGGAGCCTGCTTTCCTCCCTGCAGCATCTCTGAGGGGGGTCGCGAGGGCAACAAGGGGGGGAAATTCCTCTTGGGAAAATGGCCTGGGGCGACTCGCAACAGCCTCAGGACAAGCAGTCCACGCGAAGGAGGAGTGCCAGTCGTGGAGGCTCCCACAGCTCACTTTCAAGGAAGTGGGGAGGATGCAGGGGACCAGCAGGGACAATTGGCACGTGCCTCCCCCCCGCCCTTGTTGGCTGGACAGGAGGAGCCCCAAGTCCTCAGATTCGGGGGTGGGAGGTCCCATGATGGGAGATGCCGAGAGGGTTTTGCGGGTGTGGGGGAGGCCTATTGTCTGGCCACGTACCGTCCCAGGAAGAGATGAGCCAATCTGTCTATCTGCCTTTCTATACTCCGCTTCACTCTCACCAGATGATTCTCCTCTATTTATCTGAGTAAGAGATCAACAGCCTCAGTAGTGATTTACCTCTGCATGGGAGTTTAGTGCATGAAATAGATTATGGTAGCATACTTGTACACTCTCAGTTCATCACCTGATTATGCTCCCACATGAAGATAAAGAGCGGCTATGCACATGAAGGAGAGTAAGAATACCACTTGAACACATATTGTACTAGAGGATTATGAGATAGGACGATTGTGCGAACTCTACCCCTGGTCTTTTCGCCTCAGCAGTGGTATAGTACCATCCTTGAAGGGAGACTGTAGAGACAGGAATCATCTATTGGATCCCTCGATATTTATGAGCCATACATCATGCCGATACTCACATACTCAGATCATCAAGCCAAGATCACGATAGACTCAGACAGATAATAGGATCTGCAATGTCCGCATCTTCTCGTGGGCACAATACCTTATCATTGTGCGATCACAAATACACATCCTATTCCCATGTTCATAATAATTTATCTGTCTCCTTGATCTTTTAATTTTCAATTTCAATCTATCCCATCTCTGCACAATTCAGTATGTTCTGAATTATAATTTTTATCTGAATATATTTTTTGTGATTAGATATTTTTCAAGACAAATTTGTTGTTCACTATTAGATTATTGCTTTTGCATGAATCTTATGAATAAATAATATCCAGCTAAAATCAGACACAAAAGAGACAACGCATGGAAATCAAAATCATTCAGTGAAATTTAGACTTACTCCCCAAGTGGCCGAAATAAAATGAAGAAATACAACAGAAAGGGAGGACGAGTAAAAGGAGGGAGTGCAACTCCATCACCAGAATAATTCACAAATCATAGGTAGATGGGTTTTCGAGATTGGAAAGGAGAGGAGGAGTTTGAGGAGAGGTGGAAATGGACCAATATGTGGAGTATGTCCACTCTTCTCAACTTCCTTCGCATTGGACGATGGACGTAACAGAAATGAGAAGGGCATGCGTACAGCCTCGCGGCACTGAGTAGAGAGAGAGGCACTCGCATGATTTAGGTAGCATCATCCCATGCTCTTCTGTGGCGTGAGGTGGCAGAGAGGCGCAATTGATCGCGCCAATTATACTCCGCTCTCTCCACGAGAGAGCCTGGGCGAGGGAAGGTGTGGGGAGGCTTACACAGCCTCTCTCCACGACACAGGCGATGGGCACTTCATAGCAAAAGAAGGGGATACGCCGGTTTACCAGACATGTGGGCGTTCTGGTAGGGGGCCAGGGACAGAGCTCACATAACAACTCCCCCTTCTTCCGCCGTCTAGTTTTCTGAAGAGGATGCAATCCTCCAGGGAGAGATAGATCAGCCATCCACAGGCTACTTTCCCTCTCCAGCAGCGGGTCAAGCCGGTCATAGCCAGGTAACACCCTCTCCCTCGCACTTCGAAGACGCACCCAGACGAGCACAGACTCCCTCATCGAGGGCTTTCTCGCACACACGGGAAGAGCATGCAGCAGGAGCACCTCTCTCTCACAGGAGCCAACGGAAGCACGCCGACGCCCCACTGGAGGCTGGAGAAACCCCAGGGGCTTGCGCCCCAATCCCTCCCTGGGATCCATAAACCAGGTTAGCTCTTCCCAGGATGGGGGGTGGGGCTCCCCAGATCCCCCTCCTTCCTGACTCCTGGGCCTTCTCTGTGGGTCTGGGCTTTGCTTTCCCCTGGTGCCTCATGCATGGAAGTGGGTGGCTTGGACATGGGAATGGTTCCCCCGATTTCCAGCACTCAGAAGCTGGAACCTGGAGAAGGATTTGCAGATCTGCTTCCTTCCCAACAGAGGCTCCCCAGCTTCCTCCTCCCAAGAGGGACTCCCACTCAGCCGGGCATTCCCTGCAAGAGCTTCCTGTCCTGGCTGTGCATGGGAAAAGGAGGCAGAGGAACATGGGTATGGGCTTTTGCATTCCCAGGTCTCTGAGATAGAAGTTGGGTTTTGGAGATCTGCTTTCTGTCTGCAACACGAGGCTCCTGAGCTCCCATTCCCTCCCTCCCTTCCTCACATGGGGTGAGAGGCAGCCTTGATTTCTCCATCTCTCTTCACTTGGCTTTCTCTAATTCTCTGGTGTTTGTCTGTAGGTGTGATTTTTTAAAAAAAAAACTGCAAGTTCTTCTAACTAGTTTTTTCAATAAAGTTTTCTTAGAGACTGGCTGCCTTGCATCAGCCCTTCTGTGGTGGTGCCCTTGAGCATTAGTGTTAGGTATTCAATGGGGAAAAGTCAGTGATGTCAGGCTTCCCTCATTGGTTCATTTTCTGGCGGGAAAATGAACAGCCGTCAGTGGTTGAAATGGTGGACAGCAGCCTGTAAAAAGAACAGCAGGCACACCCGGTGGCAGTCTTTAATTCAGAACTAAATAAAGAAATCCTTTCCTTCTACCATTGTCCTGCCTCTTCAATCTAGCCCATATCTAACAATTAGCTATCCAAATAAAGTAAACTTGGGTTGCAATTCAGCAGGCAGCTATTTTAAATCCGTGACATGCTCCGGCATTAACTGGCCCCTGGGATTTTCTCTTGAAGCACAATGTCAATAAAGTTTGTCACATTTCTTTTTGTCTTCAGCCACAAGTGCCATGTATTCCCTCTGGGGTGAGATTCAAGGATGGAGACCCCAAACCTCTCGATTCTAGATGATGGATTTTATTTTATTTTATTTATTTGGTTTCTCAATTGCTTACAAGATAATAGGTATAAGTAAAAACATAGTTATGAATATGTGAAATGGATACACATAAGAAAAATGAAAGAAACAATAGGACAGGGACAGTAGGCATGTTGGTGCGCTTATGCACACCCCCTACAGACCTCTTAGGAAAGGGGNCTTAGGAAAGGGGTGAGGTCAATAGTAGATAGTCTAAGGTTAAAGTTTTTGGGGTTTGGGGAAGAAACCACAGAGTCAAATAGAGTATTCCAGTCATTGACCACTCTGTTGCTGAAGTTGTATTTCCTGCAATTAAGTTGGGTGCGGTTAACCTTGAGTTTGTACCTATTGTGTGCTCTTGTGTTGTTATGGTTGAAGGTGAAGTATTCATTGACCGGTAGGACATTATGTATGATTTTATATACTATACTTCGATCGGACCAAAGACAGCATAGTTCTAGATTTTCTAGGTCTAGAATTTCAAGTCTGGTGGCATAAGATATTCTGCAACAAGTAAAAGAGTGGAGAACTCTTCCTGTGAAATATTTCTGGACTTTCTCAACTGTGTTAATATCAGAGACATAATGTGATGAGCTGTATTTGAGTATTGGTCTAGAAATGTTTTGTATGCTCTCGTTAGTGTAATATTACCAGAGAAAAACTTCGTAAGATTAGGTTAACAACTCTTAACACCTTTTTGGCTAATTTTTTAATTAATAATTTATTAATTTATATATTTTTAATAATTTAACTTTTGATTCAATCTCTGCCCCTATTATTATGAATCGCATGGGGCTTATTCCCCTTTCATTTCTCCCCAGAGAATTGCCTAACGGTCTTGGAGTCCAAGATCTAGTTGAGTTATCCAAGGATCCCTCCTGAGAGGGAGAATTATAATAAAAGCTTCAGCTCTGTTCTTTGGCTGAATCTTCCAGGGGAGACTTTGGGCAGAGAAATATGGAGTTTGGGGAGAGGCAGGGTCTGTGCTCTTCAATGTACATCTCTCTCCTTTGCAGCTGAGTGTTTCTCTGTGTTTCAATCAGGAAAGCGACTGGATATCCCACCTTGTGAGAGTCATTTGAATTCTTCTATTTCTCCTTTAGAAACAGGAAGGGGATTGATTGATTCCCCCACCCATGAATTATGGACCCCCTGCTTCTGCTTCTGATGCTGCTGGTGTTCCATCCAGTCTCTGGGAAGCTGAGAAGGAAATGCCCTCCAAATTTCAAGCACCAGGATGGAAACTATCCAAGCAGCTTTTACAGCCCAGGAGACCATCTCATTGTGAAAGATTGCACATAAATTTGCTTTTCAAAGTGGCTCCTTCTCTTCAATTTGCTTCCCATGATTTGTAAGTTATTCTGGTGATGGAGTTGCACTCCCTCCATTCTCTGCTCCTTTTCTGTTGTTTTCCTCATTTATTTCTACACTGGGGAGAAGTCTAATTTCCTGAATGATTTTCCACTGGAGATACCAATGTCCCCAACTACAGCTGTGGAAGGAAGGAGAACCTTCTGGTACATTCTTCTACATTCCCTGGAGAAGACATTCTACTAACTATTTAAGTGATCAAAAATATCCTTGTTATTGGGGCCTCCATGGGCATGTTCATTTTCACAAAAATAATGCCTGCCTTATAAAGTGAGATTGAAGTTGGCAGTAGGAGCATTTTGTCTATCTAAAATATGAAATAAAAAGGACTCTAGCAATTACAGGCCAAATAGATTGGCAGATATTGTGGCTAAAATTTACGTCATGATCCTCAAGTTAAACTTGAGACAAATGCATTCTTTGCAGAAGAACCAAAAGGTTTTAGGTAGGGTTAAAAGCTAGATAGATTTTATAATAAATCATGCATAAGAATAATCTAATAGTGACAACAAATTTGTCTTGAAATATCTAATCACAAACATACTATCACGATAAAATTATAATTCAGAACATAATTGAATTGTTGGCAGAGATGGCATAGCATTTGACACTGAAAATAAAACGCATCAGGGAGACAAGAATATTATTTTAACGTGGAATCAGGTTTTATCCAAATGGTTAGAGATACAGAGGCTAGAAATGATGAAGAAAGTATTAGCCTATGTTTAAATAAAATCATGGAATGTTGTCAAAACTACAGGTATTGCTAATATAATTAATAAGAAACATAAAATAAGTCAATATAATTATAATTGTTTTAGAATTATTCTGTTGTAATTCACTTATTTGACTATCAGATATATTGTTTTTCTTTTGTAAAATGGTACACCATACAATAGCACTGTATTCATAGATAGATACGAGGATAGATACGATAGATAGATAGATAGACTAGATAGATCGATAGGATAGAATAGATAGATAGATAGACAGACAGATTTAATCAGTGAGGTAAACACAATTTGCTGGCTTTCCGAAGTTACGTGCCAGCAATTTGAACTTATACACAGAGAAATATGCATGGGTGCGAAATTGATTGCCCTCGAAAATGGAGCTTTGACATCTTGGCCCTGATCCAAGCCCATTGTTTTGAGAGGGACCGGTTTGGGCTCAAAATGGAGCCTCGAGAAGAAGGATCAATGCTTAGCAAGGTGAAGGAAAGGGGGCATTATTTGAAACCCTTCGTACTCAGTGTAGAATATGAAACAACTTCCTAGGAACTAATGAAGGATATCACAAAAACAGAATCATAAATACATGTTATTTCATTTAAGCTTGCAGAGTCATGCTAGCCCTCCCTCAGCCATACCCACCCTTTCCGGGTCTTCCCTCCTGTCGAGCTCGGCTTGGTTGGCTAAGCCAATGTGGCTCCATGCACACCATGTGGCGTTTTCCCCGCTTCCCTACAACAATAGAGGATGTGGGCCAAGAAAGGGCAGGTGGATGTCCCAGCTGGGGTTGCTGAAAATTTTGCACCTCATGTGCAGCCCAGCTTTGGACATCATCCGCCCAGCCGTCCCACCACTTGCAAGAAAGCAAGTGGCCACCGGAGGTCTTTGGGAAGGCAGGGTGAATGCTGCTGCTACCATCTGCAGAGATGCTTTGAGAGGGCCTTGGACGTGGATGGGATCCCACAGAGGTTTTTGGGAGGGAGGTGGATGCTGCTGCTGCTGCTGCTGCTGCCGGTCATCCCACGGAAGTGGCTTTGGGAGGAAATTCCAGCCTGGAGCAGTTTTGCAGGTTAACAGACATGTATTTGAGTTAAGGCCCTGGTCCCACTGCTGACGGATGCAAACACATATGCACATAAGGACACATCGCGGCACGAGCCAAAATTTCAAGGGTGGCTCCATCCATTGTCATCACGCTCCAAAAAGTGGCAAAAAATTTGCAATAAAAAGAATGGAAAAGAAAGGAAAAGAACAGATGTTGGGTAAGTAAATGCAGTGGGGATTTAAATGGATGTTCATAGGTGTCAGGCGAGCCTCCATTCAAAATCCAGGAAGAAATACCTTAGACTCTTTAGTTTAGAGGAAAAGATATCTTTACTGAAGTGAAGTGGTAGCAACTCAAAGAATTCCTGAATCTTGAGACAATTAGGTGCGCAATTCAACATATAGAAAGTGATGGAAATGTTCCACTACCCCGCAATAGTTCAATGACACTTCCAATTCGAAGTTGTGGAATATGGATCAATGTGGGCATACTTCCAGGTGAGGATGAGGGCTCTGTCCGTTGACCTGGCAATATTTTGATGAACGGGTTGCAGTTGTGGCCGAGAGAAGAAAGCTAAGTGGAGAATAGAAAACCTAACTCTAGCTTAATGCTACCCCCTCCGCCATTTTATAAACAGATGAATGTAACACCTCCAGCCTCACTTCCCCACTTTATTCCTACCTCCCCCCCCCCCCCGGTTACTTAACATGGCAGTTTAAAAGATGCAAAGCAATAGTAGACAGAATCTTGATAGGCTGATAATAGGAAGCATAGCAGATGACAGCGATGAACGATGACACATCCGAAGGGGTTCCGGGAGAATTTCGAAGTGACCTCATAGCGGAAGAAGCAGGTGCACTAGGCGGATGAAGCGGATGCATCACGGACACTTATAGGAAACAAAGGGGATCACATGATGTATATTGGATGCAAAGCGTTCACCTGCTCATGCGGGAGTATGAATTGGCATCAGCTCCGTGGATCATTAAAAGGATGCAGCACGCACGCAGCTCAGCAATGCAGGGGAAAGACGTCTGCACATACATCTTGCAGGAACACTATGGTTTGTCAGCATGCAAGAAGAGAAGCCTGTGCCTAATTTGTTGAAGTCCCTGGCAAGGTGAAGAAGGGCCAAAACCAGCAATCCCTCTCCGCCTGGCACTGAATCTGAAGCCTGCTGCTGCTGCTAGGTGGTGGGACGGCAGCCCCCAAGGCCCTCAAAGCCCTGCTGCTGAAGGCCCTGCTGCCTCAAGCCCTGAAGGCCCTGCTGAAACCCTGCCAGGAGGAGGAAGAGGCAAGGGAAGAACGAAGGGAGTGGCTGAATGGCTGAGGGAGAAACGAGTCCTCTGGAGAAAGGCGTCACAGACTGTATCCGGACAACCAAAGAAGAAGCGGCAGCTTGGAGAGACAAGGCCAGAGCAGCCTGGAGTACACCTGCAGAAGTACTCCTTGGATGGTGGAAGCACAATGCCACACCTGTATCGGCAAGCTACACCTCAGAAATCGCAGGACAGCCACTGCTCAAGCCTTCCACCTGACTGGGAGATGTACGTCATGGCCAACGTGCCACAGTTTCCCTGGAGGATGAGATTCCTGCACCAAGGAGCAGCCCCTTTGATACACCTCTCCCTCAGACAGCCCACAGACAGCCAGTCTCTTCCAGCCAGGAGCGCATTATCCCTGTCCAGGCCGGTGTTTCAGAGGGCCCCACGGCAGAACCGCCCCCCGACAAGCTGCACTCCCCATGCCCAGCACACTTGAGGGATCCGCGTGGAGATGAGGCCCTGCTGTCACAAATGGAGGAAGAAGCAGAAAGCCACCAAGGCCAACCCAACCCCAACCCCATCACTCCCCCACCAGCTCCAGAGGATGCAGGCAGAGAAAGTTAAATAAAGTTATCCTTTGCTTAAGACACTTAGTTTACTTGGTTCATATTTTTTATTTAATAAAGTGTTGGTGAAAACCTTTGAAAAAATAGTTCTAAGCCTTTGCATGCTTGGTGGGATAGATAAGGATAGTTGTGGGACAGATAAACCTCCAGTGCAAATCATAGTGGGACTGTATGGTCACCATCCAGTGATCCAGATGATTTTCTCCGCCTTTTTAATAGAAAATATCGGTGTCTGCTAGGTGTCCTTCTACAATACTCTAGGACATACTGCAGACATTCCTAAATATATGAGAATACATCCAATACATTTTGTCCATCTATTTCCATGCTAATAATGCTTGTGTAAACGTTCCGTGTACCTTTTGTTTCCTCCCTCATTTTCCATTTTCAGATGCAGCGGATGTGAGTTGAGGGGAATGGCCAGAGGATGCAGAGGGGATACAGCAGAACGTTTAATGGAATGATAATGGAACATAGAACGGTTTGTTGCCCATATACTGTCGTGGATGTACATCGTACGCGTGGAAAAGTTCATTCGTTCACAAAGTTTTCGGTGCAGCTGCAAAACTACTTGTGCTATGACATCGCAGTGGACGGATGCTCGACAGCTAGAGCGTATGAAAACACGTATGCAGTGAGTACTACAAACGAACAACGGATGGGCAAACTTTTTTAACTGTTTTACATCCTCTTTTGCATCTGTAAAGTGCAGTGGGACCCGGGCCTTTAGGCACGAGCCCACACACACACACAAAAGGAAACGAGGCCTTGGAGCAGTTTAAAGGACTGCTCCTGCTGCCTAGCCCATGCATTTTCAAGTGCCACTTGAAACACATGACTCTGGGCAGAGGAATGGTCGTTAAAGTTCCAAAAAGTCAAGGCTTGGAGTCCTCTCGGCCACGAAGTCTGTCCTTAACATATTGGCAAAAAAAATTCAGAAAATCAAAATACAAGCTGAATAGTCAAGGACCTTGTTTGAGGATCCAAACTTTACTCAAGGACGTTGGAAGTACTCATCTCAATGATCTAAGTGGCTAGAGCTCACTGTAACACATAGCCAAAAGGCATTAAAGAGTTGTTTAACTAATCCTAAACGTAGCTTTTCCTCCTGGTAATATCACACTTCTAACTAGAACATACGAAACATTTGCTAGACCCATATATTCAACATACAGCTCATCAAGTCTGGAAACGCCACATTACATATCTGATATTAAAGGCGAGGTCACATCGCCCGACAGGATTGCAAAATTATGTAAAAACGGACACCATCCGTTTGTTATCTGCTCTCAAAAGTGCCCAAATTGCATAAAAGAGAATGGAACAACAACGGCAAAGGAAACGGATGTGGGGAGGACGTAGTGGAGGATGTTAAGCGGATGCCCTCAACGGAGCCTGGCAGATGGAAGCGGATGAAAGCAGATGGCACGTCCGCAGCCTTCCCCATTGGAGAACAGCGAAGCGGACGCAAAGCGGAAGGAGTGGAATGTGTAAGCGGATGCTAGCGGATGCAAAGCGTTCACTGAGCATTCGGGGAGGATGCACTTGCCGCCAGCCCCGCACGATATAAAGGGAAGCAGCTTGCAAGCAGGTCAAACCATTCAGCAGGAAAGACCTGCTGCTAGACCACATCTTCATCACAACCCATGGGGAAGACGAGGAAGCCTGTGCCCTAACTCCTGCCAGCCTTGGCAAGAAGGACGGACCACCAATCCTACCCCTGGCGCTGCTGGATCTGCTTCTGCTCCGGGCTTACCTGCTGCTGGTGTTTGCGCTGCTGCTTCTGGCTGCTGGTGCTGAACTCTGCTGGTGGTAGTGCTTCTGCTGTGCTGAACTCTGCTGGTGCTGCCTGGTGGTCCCTGCTGGTGCTCGTGCTACTGCTGGTGCTGCTGGTGCTGCTGTGCTGGTGCTTCTGCTGGTGCCTGACTCTGCTGGTGCGGTGCTGGAGCTACTGCTGCTGCTAGCTGCTGTTTGTGTGTGGTGGACCAGCCCCTAGAACCTCAAAGCCCTGCTGATGGGGCCAGAAGGCCCTGCCATCAGGCGAGGAAGAAGGCAATCACACGAAAAGGGGAGAAGGACACACAGTACTCATTGCAGAGGAACATGAAGAGGAAGGTTGCTCGAATGGCTGAGGGAGAACAAGTACCTCTGGAGGAAAGGGACACAGGCCTATCCAGACACCAAGCGGAAGTAGGCGGCTTGGAGAGAGAAGGCATGAGAGCCTGGGCTTACACCTTTGGCATGTCCTCTGGGGTGGTGGAACAGATGCACAACCTGGTACGGGAAGCCTGCCACCCTGAAGAAGTTCTGCCAGGCCGCGGTCAAGCTCACCGGACCGGGAGAACTATGGTCTGGCAAAGTGCAGTTCTTGGAGGCGTGAGATCCACCACCGAGGAGCAGCCCCCTCTGTCACCCTCTCTCTCAGGCAGCCCACAGACAGCCCTCCTCTTTCTGGCCAAGAGTCAGCCTCCTGTGTCCCAGGCAGGTAATCTTTGGAGCGCCCACGACGGAGACCCTCTGACAGCTGCCAACCCTATGCTGGAGCACATGGAGGATCCCCTGATGCAGCTGGAAGCAAGAAGAGGCCGCACCACCAGAGATCAACGCCACCACCCACCCAGTAGCTCCACCTCCACAGAAAACAGGCCAGAGAGGCAGACCGACAGGAAAAGCCACACTGCTTTCTTGGAGATCAGGGAACGCATCAAGAGCAGCGTAGATCTCCCTCTCTCAGCTGGTACACTATCTCCGAGCTTTCATCCTCTAACACGAAAGCCATTCCTCAATGTAACGCTGAACCAGACCCTCAGGAAATGCCGAATCCCAGTACCAGGTGATCAAGGAGAGGAATCACAGGTCTTCCTGCACAACCTCCAGCCCAGCTGAACCTGCTCTGACCCACTCCCAGGTCTACTCCTCCACCCCAGGTGATGTCCATCAGCCCTTCCAAGGCTTTTCAACAGCCCTCACAACAGGCTACGGATACCACGCTTTTCCAGCAGCATAGGCACGCCCTTCCTAGTCCAGGAACAGGTTCTTCGCCTGCCACAAATGCCACTGACGCACAAGTGCAACCGACGCCTCACCTCGCTCACCTGCAGACGCCAGACAGCCCAGCTACACTCCTCTTCCTCCACCACAGCCAAGCCTGGCCTCAGAAAATCTGTCATTGGTCTTGGGACTGACACCCCATGTCATGGAAAGAAGGGCTTCTCAACATCACGGGACTGAGCCAGCTCTGAGACTTCCTGCACACACCCATCCCCTGTTTGTTATTAAAAAGGTTATCTTTGCTTCACACATTTGGTTCAGATCTTTTTACTAAATAAAGTCTTTGGTGGAAACTTTTTAGAAATGGTTTAAGCCTGTTTGCATGCTTTGTGGGATGGGTAAGGATAGCTGTGGGATGGTAGCTGTGGAATGGGTAAGGATAAGCAGTGGGATGGGCAGGGATAACCTGTGGGAATGGGTTAATAGCTTGTGGGATGGGTAATAGCTGTGGGACTAGGTAATAGATGTGGATGGGTAATAGCTGTGGGATAGATAAGCCTACAGTGCAAGCATAGTGGGGACTGTATAGTCCACCCTCCCCAGGTGCCACACCTATGGCCGCTTCATTATCAATAACAAATTTAATCATTCATCAACAGATTTCAACATAAACACAACTCTTATAAATGCCCTGTTATTGTAGGACACTCAACATACATGGCAACAAATCTCATCAGTGTTATCGCGACAGGCTCAAGGAAGCATCCATTAATCATCTATCATCCTGTCTTGCCACTCCACTGCTCCAGCTGGGCGAGTTGCCACCAGTGTCTTCAGGAGGTTGGGGCTGCCTTCTTCCCTTCACGTGAAGCTCTGTTTGGGCCCTTGTACATCCACAGTGTCTATGCAAGGTTTCGGTCGTGTCTCCCATTCACCAGGCTCCATGTCCCATTCCTTGTTGACGGTCAATAAGTCTATTCTTAGGCAACACTGAGTAGCGGGTGTGCATGAGATTGGCAGGATGCACGCAAGCTTCCACAATGGTCCTCACAGTCTCTGGGTGATGCCTGCAATGGTGGTGAGAAGTACCTGGAACCTGTTGGGCCAGGAGCCAAAGGTTGTTCTCCACCAACCTGCCTTGCCCTGGCCAGCCCTGTAAAGTTGAAGAATCCTCTTCTTCGCGGGTGAGGCATCCTGGGAAAGTGTAGGGCTGCATGAGGTAGGTTTCTGAGGGAAAAGGAGTCATCCCCCACGATGAAGCAGGGTACATCTTGTGTGTCATTTGGCAGGGGGTCTGGAATCTGGAAGCCCATGATGAGGTTTGCGTTCCAGCCGCCTCCTTGAGGGACTGGCCATTCGGTAATACCTGGGCATCTGAGAATGACCGTTCCTGAAGCTCGATGTACATGAACTTGTAGTCAGCATCAACTATGGCAAAGAGGATGATTGCTGAAGAAGCCCTTTGTAAGTTGTGATAAAGTGGCGCCTGAGCTTGGCTGGAGCTTTTGGCGGCCACATGCTTCCATCTTGGCTCCCAACAGTGGGTGGGGGAAGTTCCACTTCTGATACCACTCGTTCTGCAACTTTCCTCGCAGCCTTCTCAGTGCTGGGGCACTGAGAGCTTCCTCCAGGTAATTCTTTAGTGAATGGCCTGCACTACTTCTCTGACCACAATGCCTGATCGGTGTTGTGTGGCACTCCAGGCATGCTTGTATGTTCCTTGTACGTGGTCCCAGAGGCCAGGTGGCGCAGATCCAGTGCCAACCTGGAAGCCCAGGATCCAGGCTGGGCCGGAAGTTGCTTGCTCTGCTTGGTTCAACCCTGGGTCTCAGCTGCTCCACAAAACTTCATCAAACATGGGCTGGTGTATCCCTCCATGAAGTGCTGGAATGCACGAGGGTCTTTCGTTCCTCAGCTCCACCCTCCAGCTTGTCATACAGTCCCTACTCCGCTCTCTCGCGATCCCCATCTTTGGACCACACACTTCTTGGATGCTTCCTTTCCTTGCGTAAGAACAGGTTGAAAGAGCCTAAGAGGTCTTCGGCAGTGCTCGTAGAAATGATGCAGTTACAAAAGGAGTGTGGCGATGAATCCATGGTGGAGCATGAACTGGATGATGTGGAAGAGCAAGAGCAAGGGCTGAGAGGTCTTGTACACCAGGGCTGCTGCACTGAAACAAGTGAGATCCCAGGTGATTTCTCCCTCTTTTTATACGGAAATATCGGTTTTCTCACTAGTGTCCTTCCTGCATCCTCAAGACACTCCTCCAGACATCCTAATATTTGAGATACGTTCCCCTATACATTAACTTTTTTTCCCGTTTTAATGCTTTATATGTGAGCTGCATCCATTTCATCCTTTCCTATGTCCATGGCTACTAAACGTTGCGTGGAACCTTCCGCTCCATTCCGCTTCCTCCCTCTTCCGTTTTCCCGCTGTAGCAGATGCGAGTGCGGCGGAATGTGCAGCAGACTGCCAAGCGGATACATCGGACGTGTAAGCGGATGACGATGGACGTAGAATGTTTGTTCCCCTTATGTGTCGTGGATGTAGAACGGACGCGGCGGAAAGTTCCATCGCGCTCCAGAAAGTTTGTGCAGCTCCAGAACTTTTTGAGCGGATGAAATCTCAGTAGACAGATGCTGGACGGATAGAACGTATGAATCACGCTCACAGTGAGTACAGAACGGATGCATCGTGTTAACCAACGGATGGCAAGCGTTTTTCTCCATTTTACATTCTCTTTCCATCCTTTGGTGCAGTGTGACATGGGCTTAACACAGTAGAGCAAGTCCAGAAATATTTAACAAGAAGAGTTTTTCACTCCTCTACTGGTTGAAGAATACCTTATGCCACTACACTTGAAATTTTAGACCTAGACAATCCAGAACTATGTTGCCTTACATTGCAATGTCCTACCTGTCAATGAATATTTCAGCTTCAACCAGAACAATACAAGAGCACACAATAGATACAAAATCAAGGTAAACTGCACCCAACTTGATTGCAGGAAATACAACTTCAGCAACAGAGTAGTCAATGTCTGGAATACTCTACCTGACTCTGTGGTTTCTTCCCCAAATCCCAAAAACTTTAACCTTAGACTGTCTACTATTGACCTCACCCCTTTCACTGTAGAGAAAAGTAAGGTTTTACACTTAGGCAAGAAAAGCCAAATGTACACTTACAGATTAGAAGACACCTGGCTCAGTAGCAGTAACTGACAGAGACCTTGGAATCTGGAAAGACAATCCCTTTAATATAAGCCAGCAGTGTGTGGCAGCAGCCAAAAAAATCCATTGCAATCCTAGACTGCAACAGGTCTCCCTGTTTCTTGTACAATTGGAGAAGAAGCTGAAAAGATTCCTCCACAAAGAGTCTGGGATACAGATGCAGGAAGCCTCAAATATTATCATAGGCCCTTTTTTGGAATAGAATCCTTCAGTTGGCATTTGCACATGTTAATCTTTGTAGGAGCGATACATGCAGCGATGCCAATGCTCCGCAACTGGGTGGGCTGCCCATGGGGTCTCGACAGGCGAGCGTGAAGACAAACATGTGGGTTTTCCTCGAGGAGAGCAAGCCCAGAGCGTGTTCTGAGCCACCCTTTTATTGAGCATCNCACTGCTTTTTCAGATCAATTATAAAACTCCTTCAGAGGCTCTGAGTGATAAAAGTAAGTTCCCTTTTTTCCACCAGATACATCCCAAAGAAGGATTCCACTATCCAGCCATTGTCCAGCTGCTCCTCCACTTCAAATGGACCCTGATTGGCCTCTTTGCTTCAGATGCAGATAATGGAGAGATTTTCATGAGGACTTTTCCTCCTATGCTTGTCAGGAATGGAATTTGCATTGTTATATCACAGCAGTTCTCAACAACTGGACATACAGCTGCCCTCAGTGAGGCCCTCTCTCAGTGGAGACAATAGATAGAATTCTAGAAGAGGACAGAATTAGCACAATAGAAAGTGGCTGACACCACGACACAGCAGCTGGACTCTTCTATTTCAAACTCGTGCAGTAAACTTATTCACAGAAGAAGAAGAAAAACTGGAAGGAATTTTTTGAATAATTAGGATAAATTAGCTAAAAGGGGGGAAACATTCTTGCAACCTAAAATTTTGGATTTTTTTTTTGTGAAAATAAGAACATAGTGTAAGATAAAATGGTGTTTAGCTGTTATTATTGTGCACAACCTTTGAGTGAGATTTGTCCCTGCAGTTCAACAGCTGATTTTTAATGGTCTGGAGACTTTTTCCTTGTAACTTGGAGAAGAAGTGAAATTAACCCTCTTATGAGTCCCAGGAGAAGCTCCGTGTCAGCTGAGGCTCCATTCAAAATCCAAGAAAAAAAACCTTAGACTCCACTGTTATAGAGAAAAGGACTTTTACTGAATTTGAAGTGGTGGCATCAGCAGAAAAACAAGATCTGAGGCAATAGGCATGAAAATCACACATAGAAAGTTATTCCCATGTTCCCACCCCCAAGAGGTCAAACTGCCATCCAATTTCAAGTGTGCATACTGTCATGTGGGGCATCTTCAGGTGGTGTTTCATACATCTGACATGCCAAGATGGTTGGCCTTGACCTAGAGAAATAAGAGTGTTGAGGTAATTCCCCGTTAAGAGAATGAGTGCATACAGGGAGTATGCATATATGCATGTATATATGCATACATACATGCATGTATGCATGTATGTATGCATACATATTGAGACAAGTGTTTGAATAATAAACACATAGCACACAGATACACTGTCCAGTAAATGTAGGCTTTTACTTTCAGAAACATTAAAGCAAAGTTCAAACAAGCAGTCCAAAGTCATTCACAGGTAAG
>BHFT01004017.1:0-16018 GCA_004320025.1 Laticauda laticaudata | reverse complement strand
AGCTCTTTAAGAATTCCCGCCATCAGGCGGGCCAATCAAAATAGTGCTTAATTGACCAATCCGAGAGCGGCCTGTTCATCCAATCAGTTTTAGTTATTTGGAGTCTTCTAATTTCCATACACAACACTTACTATTTCAAAATATATAAGAAACTTGCAGAATTTCCTAATTAGTCTTGATTTGAATATGCTTGAGTGGACCAAAATGGCAATAAGGAAAGTGCCTGCTCTTTTTCTCTCTAAGTTTTCTTTTCATGCAAACTTGGACATTTCTTCAGGAGACAATCTTCCCTTGGTAGATTTTTGCATGCCATCAAGAACCACCAGGAAAAAAGCATTTATTTTGGAAAAGGGTGACACAAGTGGTGAGCTAAAACATAAATTTCTTAGCTTATTCCATCAGGATTGGCAGGTGTCTTTTAAAGTTATACATCATTATGTCTATTTAAAAATATATAATTCTAAAAACCAATGTTACAGTGAACCATGATTTCATCAGAAAAAATTAATTTTTATCTCTATCTTGGGAGATTAAAATTGGGAGGAAAATTCAGTCCTAGTAAGTAGATGTCCATCATTGCAACTATTTTGTGAGTCAACACGGCCCCTCTGCAATTCATCCAATCTGTTCATCTATTGGAACTAAGGAAATAATTTAGAACTCAATTAAATAACAAAAACACACGTCTTTGTGTGCTCACCAGCTTCAGGCCTGTGTTGTATCTATAGGAGGCACTCCAGGGACAATTTAGCAGTTTTAGAAGTTTGGGCTTCAGTGGGAAGATTAGCTTGTTGAAGCAACTACAGTCAAAAGTATTAATATTGTGTTGTTTTCATCCCCGTCCTTGGGAAGTTTATTTTATTTTCAGCTGCTCTATAGAATATATTTAGCTTAGAAAAAATCTTGGTCAAGATTGTGTATGTGTGTGCATTAATGTGTGGTGTGGTGTAGTGTAAAAAAATACAGAAGCATTCTACGTGTACAGTTAGTTCCATAAGTTAGTGATTTCCTATTATCTTTCAAGTTTGATTAGCTTGCTGTAGTTTGTGAGTCGCTAAAGCTCACAAATATATATATAAATATATACTATATTTGAAGGGATTTGTTCTTCTTTTACAGATTTACAACATAAATTTCACTCCCATTAAATTTAGCAGGGCTTTCTCTATGAAAATGGCCATGTTTAATGGTTAGTGGTGAGAATGCAGTACTGCAGGCTAACTTTGCCCACAGCCTGGAGTTTGACTGGCTCAAGGTTGTCTCAGACTTCCATCCTTCCAAGGTTGGCAAAATGAAGACCTAGTTTGTTGGGGGCAATAGGCTGACTCTGTAAACTTCTGAGTGCTGTAAAGCACTATGGGGCAGTATATAAGCCTAAGGGATATTTCTATTGCTGTAAGTAGATTTAACAAGGTTGGGGTTTAGATCTGACAAGGATCAGATCATTCACCAATGCCATCCCATGGAAGACAAAGGCAGAATGTTAGCCCTTCAACCACACCAGAATTTCCATGTACCATTGAAGACACCATGCAAAGCTCTTCCCTGGAATCTGGTTTCCTCTGGAATATCTGGGGGCATCATTCACCACAACAATTAGCCTCCTGGAAGGAGTGGGACATGTGTTACCTTCAACAAGGTTGTGCATGCAGACAGAAAGGGATGTGATGTGGTGAGATGGGCCAAGACTCTAAACATCTGCAGATTGAGCAAAAGCTTGAAGTTTTCCCATTTCTAACTTACTGTATAAGAGCCATAAGCTCTAGGGACACAATGCAATGCAGTGTCTCTTCAAACTTAGTGCTTTGAAGTTCACAAGGGCCAAAAGCCCATGAGTAGAAAATGCACTGGTTGGAAGAAATGTCCTTCAGGGTTCAGTTCCATGTGAGGAGAAAGACACTGGAAACATGGAGGTTGTTTGGAAAGATGATTTAATGGTGGACAGGATCACCTGTCTTGGAGGTCTTGAGCAAAGAAAAAGGGAGGAGATGCTGAGAGTCCCTGGGTTTTATACCCTCTCTGAGCTTTGAACTTCTTGGAGCACTGGAAGAGTATCCTGACTGGTTGCTGTCAGAGGTCATAGATTTGTAGGTTGTCTGGGTGCTAAGTTTGGTTGAAAATTGGTGGGTGGTACAATGAAGTGCAATTTAAATGGCTGTGCCTGAAGGAAGTAAATCTTTGTTATGTAGAATAGACTGGCCCAGGCCTTAATGGCCCATTAACAAAGGTGGGAGGGCTGAATTTCTGCTCTCTAAATTTCTATTTTTTTTAGGTGAAATATTATGGGTTTTTTTTTAATATATCCTAAAATATTTCATTTTTTAGGAGGGGTAGGTTTTAACTTCCAACAAACTTTTAGAGCAAACATGTTGCCATCTAGAAAAAAAAAATAGATTCATATGAATACATGGCAAAATGGTGAGTAACCATTTGAAAAGTGGTATTAACTGGAAAACATTGAATGTATCCATTTGTAGGCTTCATTGATGTGTTAGTTTTCTTCTTTTGAAGAATGTTTTGCATTTGAACCATTCAATCTCTTCTTTCTCCAGAAGGATCTTAAAAAAAAAAAAATCCAGCAAGGATTTCTGTTAGAGCAAAGCTGTGAAATCTATTAAAATTGATTTCCAATCTACACACAAATCCATGCGTATACACACATTTTATGGAAAATTGTGCTTGAAATGCTCTTACATTTTGAAACGGTACATAGAAAATCACACACATATCTGAAATTTATTTTTTACGAGAAGTGTGCATGAAACATAACCAATACTAAAAAAAAAATAAGCAAGGGGAATTTATGCTATTGGGCAAATTGCAGAGAAAACACTTCAAGTTAAAAGGACACGTGAATGACAGAGAAATACGGATTTGTTTAAACTGATCTTTGACAAATGTACTATGAATGGGCTAATTGTGTCTCATGTCTGCACCTCTTTCTTGCATTATAATCTTGGGTTTTTTATTTAATATACCATGTCAGCTTTAAAAATGTATTCTGTACATCCTGATATTGTTTGGTCCTGCATTTGCTTTCTCTCTTTCCACCCCACCCCCTCCTTTTCTTCCTCTCTATAGATGACTGGGATCTTAATGAAGTTGGCACAAAGCCTGCAGTGTAATTTGCTATTTTTATTACTCTGTCAATACTGTGCATTAAGGTTCTCAATATTACTCACGGAACGTAAAAGAAAAAAAGAGTGCTTTGAACAGGGCAATGTCAAAATGAAAACAGGACACTGCTAATGCACGCATCTTAATACACTAGCCTGGATTAAGGTTTCTTGAAGTGGACTTGAATTAATTAATTTGAACCTGTGATGACAACAGAGAGTGGCTGGAGATGTGAGATTCCCAAAGTATTGGGTTTTTTTCTGACAAGAGCATTTTGAAAATGGGTGTCCTTCTCTCGGGTTCTTGACAAAAGCTATACATCACAAACAAATCCTAGCCGAAATTGATGGCTGGCTCTTCTCTGTTTTTCAAAGGGAATGACAGAACTGTGAACTAGTCATGGGCTCCTGAACTGGTAAACTACAAAATAAAATAAAAAATCAAAACAACAGCCTCCCGAGCTCCAGGGAGTTGAAAAGGAGAGATGTAAATCTGGTTCTTGTTGGCTCTTGTTATTCTAATTAGCCTCTTCAAAAGATGCTCAAAAATTAATAGTTGTGCTGCTTACACGTTTCCTGGTAGCTAGCAATGCTGGGTGCATAGAACGTGATTCGTTAACAAAAAGATTATTTGTATGCAGATTCTGATTTCCCCCCCAAAAATTTTTTTGTGGCAAAGCATGTTCCTAGTGAATTGAGCTCAAATCTCACAGTCAAACAGGGAGACATTTGGGTAGCGTGCTCTTCCCTTTGCTCAGGAAACAACTGACCTTTTTAATCTTAAACTCTGTGTTGAAAAGAACCAAAAACTTCAGTTGATTTGTTCCCATGTGTAAGTGTATGCTCCCTGCTCAGCAGGAATAAATACCAGAATTTACCTGTCCTCTGACACTTTATTCCTATATTCAAAACCTTATTTCTGTCCTCAGGCTCACAAGATGGATAACAATGCAAAAGAGAAACACAACACTAACCATTTACTATTTTTTTTAAATAGCCCAACATCTAGATTAGGTGTGCCCAACTTGTAGCCCACAGGTTGCATGCCGCCCTGAACAACTAGTCATATCATTCCATAAGTCTGTAATTAAAACTATTTTAAAAATAAAGGGACTGTATATATAACAAAATAAATAAATATAATATATATATATATATTACTTAATATATATATATATATATATATATATATTATATATATATATATGTGTGTGTGTGTGTGTGTGTGTGTGTGTGTGTGTGTGTGTGTGTGTTGTGTGTGTGTTATGTAATGATGTATATATGTATATGTATAATATTATATATATATATATATATATAATTATAATATATATATTATATATATATATATATTATTATTTGATATATGATTTAGCATTTATACATTTATATGTAGCCCAAAATAAGTTGTCTTCACTCAATGTGGTCCAGACAAGCCAAAAAAATTGGACACCTGCTCTAGCAGAGAGAAGAGGTCTTAATGCCACTTCTTTCCTGACTCTTGTAAACCACTTAGAGAGCATTAAAGCACTTTGAAGCGGTAGTATATCACTAAGTGATAGTGCTATTCCCTTCTTCTCTTCCTCTCTCTCTCTCTCCCTCCCTCCCTCCCTTCCTTCCTTTCTTCCTTCCTTCCTTCCTTTCTTCATCTCTTCCTCCCTTCCTCCCTTCCTTTCTCCCTTCCTTCCTTACCATTTGGCTAATTTTATGTTTTATTAATTTTATTTCAAGATTAGCAGTCAGAGTCATAATTGCCACATTTTGTACGAATGGAATCTTCTGGTCGTTTTTTAAATGTAGCCCCACCTAGAGTGATTGGCAGTAGCCCCACTGGAGTGCAACCAAAGTATGGGGATTACCCTGGCTAACAATATCCCAACATTTCCATGCCATCAGCAACCGGTAAGATAGAATGGGGATATGTAGATAGAAAGAGACATTAATTTGCGTGAGAGCACAGTAATCTTGCATATATAATGTTAGCACAATAGCGACATTATTTGATCAAGAATCATAATAGAAATTTCTTGGGAGAGGGAGAACTTCAGGTTTTATGCTCTGGTTTTTGTACTAAAACTGAAAACAGTTGCCACTTATAAGTGTGTCTCAATATTACTCTTGGATTTGTCCATTTAATCCAGTTTCTTAAAAAGGGATAAAAATGTGAAAGAACCTAATGCTTGGAATTAATAGATTTATGGATCATAGCTATAGAAGGCTAATTGCAATATGTAGATGTAATTAAGGAATTAAAAGAGAATAACATTAGTTCAGTTCCAACTGGTAAAAGCGGAAATATATAGATATATAACTTATTATATTCTACAGTCCTGGGTTTAAAAAAAAAATCCATATATTAAATTAAAGACCCAGTGGAGGGGGACATGACTGATTTACTAAGGTGGTTACCAATGTGTGAGCATGGACTTGAAATAAAAGGGAGAAGAACATGTGCTTTGCTGCCTGTGGAAAATTGTAGCTGCTAACAACACTTGAAATTTATGCTGGAATTTATTATAATAAATACTGCTTACTCCCAGCCTTTCCTTGTCCTAGTCAGCCCATAAAAGCAGCTGCCAAACACACCTTCCAATTTCATTTTCTGTCGTCATTATTTTAAAATGAACTACGCAGAGCAAATCTGAAATAAATTCTGATTAAGAGAAAACTGTCGGCAGGACTCAATAATGCCAAATTAGGTACTGTACAAAGGAGCACAGTGGCTCACACAGTTAGGATGCTGGGTTGACAATCAGCAATCCCATGTTTGAGACTTTAGTGCTGCTGTGGGGCAGGCCGAGCTCCTGTCCTAAACTCCAGCTTCTGCCAGAGACATGAAAAGACCCCCCCCCCAACTTGACATGGCCTGGGCAACAGTGATGTCATAGGCTAATATTTTCAACCCAGAAATGCCTTGGTGCTTCTGACACAGGTGGGATGCATTGTACTCTACAGTATTAAAGTAGAAAAACAGAGAGCCACATGATGGTGATAGCTACAACATTTCTCAACTAGGAAACACCTGGATGTTTATAAATGGTCCAAGATGTGTAGCAGAGCTAACTCATAAACCACCTGTACGGTTGGAGAAAGTTCTCTGTTCAGGTGTAGCCACAATAGTGATATTCTCTGAATGAGCAGCAGGACCTAGCTCTGNTAGCTACAACATTTCTCAACTAGGAAACACCTGGATGCTTATAAATGGTCCAAGATGTGTAGCAGAGCTAACTCATAAACCACCTGTACGGTTGGAGAAAGTTCTCTGTTCAGGTGTAGCCACAATAGTGATATTCTCTGAATGAGCAGCAGGACCTAGCTCTGCATTTTGCCATCATATCTGGAAGCTCTTCAGGTGAGCCATTCATCTGCCTGGTCTTCTCTTTCATGTTTCTTCCTTCATTCCATCTCCCTTCTCTTTATTTGCTTCCTTCTGCTGGGATTCTTCTTTTACAGGTCATTGGTTTTAATTATAGTCATGAATTCAATTAATGGATAGTATACATCCTTGCACCCAAGGCACATATTTATGAAGCTAAGAATGGTCACAGTGATCACCTTAGATTAACAGTGTGAAGAAGCTGAGTCTTGCCTGGGATATTTGACAGAATGGGGGGTGGGTAGGTGAGTGTATTATGAATTCTTTGCTCATTTTGACCTTTACTATTAATTTTAAAAGTTGGACTTTATGGAAATAAAACTGCTTCATTCCCAACAGATACCCCACCCTGAATTAATGCCATTTGAGAAAATAAAGGAAAAACAGTCATCCTTGTTTTCATCAATATGCACCGATTGCTATCTGGAATTTATTTTATTTATTCAATTGTTATAAGTATTGTCCCAATACACTCTGTCCTTATTTAATTTCTTTTTTTACATTTTCTCTGTGTATACTACAGGCCTGCCAAACTGAAACCAAGCCAACTGGAAGGGATTTGTCTTCTGCTTTAAACTTCTGATTCTATCTTCTCTTCCAAGAATTTGCAATTCTTCCTTCGGCTTTTAGGCTGCTGGCCAACTGCATTGCTACTTTGCTACTTCCTTGACAAGGCTCACTAATTATAAAGAAATGTTTAACGTTTTAGAGAGTAGAAGGTGGAAGAAAAAAGAAAGAAATCACAGTGGTAGGGAAGCCATAAATATCCACTACACATCGGGAGTGCCAAAAATCACATATTTACTGATGCAGAAAAGCCAACTTTTTCTATCATGGTAGGCATGGAATGAACAGTAGCAACTCCTCACACAAATGCAAGTTGCCACAACAAGTATTAGCAAACCTTACAAAGTAACAGGGGACTATTTATAATGGGCTAGAGCCAAAATTGGTGCCCCAGCAAGATCACAGTGCAAGTTGGATTTGAACAGGCATCTCCCAGGTCTGTCTGAATGCAACCTCTCAATTCCTGTGTCACACCAGTTCCAGTATGGACATTCAGGAAGCATGAAAATCCCAATCATCCACTATGATCTGTCCATATAAGTGTCACTGTGCATATTTTGTGACCGTATATATAGTCTTGGCCTTTATGATCCTATATTAGGATTAGATTTTATGTATGTATGTGTGTATGCATGTATGTATGCATGTATTTATTTATTTGTTTGTTTGTTTGTTTAAGAAAATTTATATTGCTACCTAATCACCCATGGCAAGTCAAGGCGGCTTACATGAATAATTGGGTGCAAACATAGGGAATTTTTTTATACAGTAGAAAACCCCTCAATATAGAACTGATACTTGAAAATAGGTATAGAAATACCATCCAAAGAAGAATGAGTCGGTCACTAAGTATTATGATCACAACCCTGACCTCCTTGCAAATATTTATCTCCTTTGCCCATATGGTTCAGGGTTAATTCTGCTGAGGGCCTGAGTTTTTCAGCTGGCTAAATTTCCACAAGTCCAGGTAGATACCCAGAAGAAGAAGCCTCAGAAAGCTTAGTGTTAGTGGTCTCTCCTAGACATTGATCTCATCTATGCATGATGGTTCAGGTTCCATAATTACATTTATCCATCTCCAAAATATTCATCATCGCTCTGTTCATTTGGGAGACTGTACTTGTCCCCTTTTTTTTAAAAAAAAATATAAGAATCCAACACAGTGCAGCCAATCTAGAATTGCAATTGTATATATACATTTTATTTCATCATTTACCATGTCCTTGTGTGAAACATTGTTGACTAATTATTCTAATCATCATAGCTACTTATGCTCCGACCTTGCCTTCTTCTATGCAACCATTGATAGAATTATGCCGTCTTCGGTCTGATCTAAGTATGGTATATAAAATCATATATTGCAATGACTTACCTGTCAATGAATACTTCAGCTTCNGACTGTCTACTATTGACCTCACCCCTTTCCTAAGAGGCCTGTAGGGGGCATGCAGAAGTGCACCAACGTGCCTACCATCCCTGTCCTATTGTTTCTTTTATTTTTCTTATATGTACCCATTTCATGTATTCATAACTATGTATATACTTATACCTATTATCTTGTAAGCGATTGACAAATCAAAATAAATAAATAAATTTATTCCATGTTTCATAATATTTAGATTCTCCCTTGTTTTTTAATTCTAGAATTAACCTATCTGATTCTCCACAGGCCATAATTTTTCTTATTGTCTCTGTTTCTGGTGGTATGGTTTCCTTCTTCCAATATTGTGCATATATTATTCTAACCGCCGTCAACATGTGCATATTAGATAAATGAAATCTTTCCTATATCCTTCTGATATTATTCCTAGGAGAAAAAAATTCCAGCTTAAATGGAATACATTCTCCCACCATTTGTTCCACCCATATCTGAATCAGTCTCCAATTTTATTTTATTGCCTGAGGTGCCTGAGGTGGTATTCAGCAATTTCTGGCCAGCTCTGGATAACTGGTAGCAGAAATTTTGAGTAGTTCAGAGAACCGGCAAATCCCACCTCTGACTGGAGATTGTACAGTATCCTTCCCCTGCCACCCCCACCAAGCCACTCCCAGAGAACTGGTAGTAAAAAAAAATTGAATCCCACCACTGCCTTGAGCAATTAAGAGGTTGGATAAAATGGCCCTACCTCTGGATAAGCCAGTTTTGAATTTTCTACAAAAGAGAAAGGTCATGTTGTATATCCATCCTAGCTAGCCATCACTTTTCCCATTCTATAAGAGGAAAAACAATGGATGGAAACTGAGCAAGGAGAGAAGCAACCTAGAACTAAGAAGAAATTTTCTAATGATGAGAGCAATCAACCAATGGAAAAGCTTGCCTTCAGAAGTTGTGGTTTTCACAACAATGGAGGTTTTCAAAACGGAGACCAGAGAACCCTTTATCTGAAATGGTTTAAGGATTTGGGCTTGAGTAGGGGGTTGTTATTCTTCATTAAGTAATACATCACACGTCAAAGCAGAAGCTCATGTGAAAATATTGGTGCATGTCCTGGTCCAATTATCAAACTTTGTCCTAGTTCCCCCCCCCCACAAATATTTTTTTTATTTTTTTTATTTTTTTTATTTATTTAGTCAAGCGATTATAAGATAACAGGTATAAGTATAAGCACAGTTATGAATACATGAAATGGATACATATAAGAAAAATAATAAGAAACAATAGGACAGGGATGGGAGGCACATTGGTGCGCTTACGCACACCCCCTACAGACCTGTTAGGAAAGGGGTGAGGTCAATAGTAGACAGTCTCAGCTTAAAGTTTTTGGGGTTTGGGGAAGAAACCACAGTGTCAGAGTATTCCAGACATTGACCACTTTGTTGATCAAGTTGTATTTCCTGCAATCAAGTTTGATGCAGTTAACCTTGAATTTGTATCTATTGTGTGCTCTTGTATTGTTGTGGTTGAAGCTGAAGTATTCATTGACAGATAGGACATTGCAATGTATGATTTTATATGCTATACTTAGATCAGACCGCAGGTGGCATAGTTCTAGATTTTCTAGGTCTAGAATTTCAAGTCTGGTGGCATAAGGGGAGTGGAGAACTCTTCTTGTGAAATATTTCTGGATTTTCTCAACAATACTCATGAAAACATTTTGGATTTTGTTAGCCTGTTAACGAAGAATCATTTCATGTTTCTAATTTACATAAACATTACTTTTCTTGCTTGGAGAGAAAAGAAGGGGGTTCCTATCTGTTTTGCAAGGGAGCTTCATTGCTCTTCCCCTTTTTCATTTGTCATGAAGAGGAAGTTAAAATTACCAGGGCTGACAATGGCCTTGCCTGAATAAAGAAGCAGAATCAGTTGAATGAGGAGAGCATGAAATGGCTGGCCGCGTCGTTGTGTACATAATGTAGAGCTTCATCTTTCATTGCATTCATCTTAAGAGGCTTTTTTAGACAATAACAAGAGCAAGAGCTGGATGGTAACATCCTTATCCTTACGTTAATGGGAAGGCAGGAATAATTTCTCATCTTGAAGGTTTAATATTTTTTTGAGTGGAGCTAAGCTTGATAGTGATTCCTGAACTGTAGATCCACTGCAAAACATCATATTTTCCATTGTAGGATTGTAGGATTTTCCATCTACCTCTATCTATCTTAAAAGAACAATATTTATCAACTTCATCTCAATCCTTTTTTTAAAAAATATTGAATAAAGTATTAAAAACACTGGATGCAGTGTGATTGTCCTGGCATTCCTTTTTGTTATACATATTGTGGCATAGAATTCATATACATATTATATATTATACATTTATACAACACTTGATATTTCTAGTTATCCTCTCTGTCAACCCTGCTTTGTTTTAGTTCTGGATCCTTCCTTTTTTCCCACCATTGATGAAATTTATCCCATACTTGAAAATATTCTGTCTCATCTTTATTTTTCATTTCCAAAGTTAATTTATCCATCTCATATCCATATCTTTTTTATTGCCTTGCTGCCATGATCACATGTATTATGAAACAAATCACCTCTTTGCTATATCTTTCTTTTATAATTCCAAGGAAAAAAAAGTTCTGGTTTATATTCTACTTTGTGCCCAACCATCTCTTCTAACCACTTCTGGATCCTGTGCCAAAACTCCTGGGTTTTTCTACATGTCCACCATGTGTGATAATATGTTCCATATTCTTGGATACATTTCTAGCAGTTGGGTGATATATTTTGGTACATTGTAGCTAATTTTGCTGAGGGGAGGTGCCACCTAGGAAACATTTTATATAAGTTTTCCTTATATGATGTCGCCAATGTTATTTTTTTATTTCTACTGCATATCAATCCTAATGGCACACAAAGGGGATTTGTCTTTAAAAACAAGTCAAAGTTCTCTCAAAAGAAAAACGTTAAAAGGGAGTGGGGGAAGAAAAATAATGAGGCAAAAGACTTGAAATAGAATAAAAAGGAAAGTAAAACTTCAGAAAAACGTCTTCCCTTGGATGATGTGTTTAGCAATCTAGTCTCTGAAGTATAGTGAAAATTGAAAAGAGAAGCTTAATGCCTGTCTCCAGCATATGTTTGATGTCTTTATGTAAGATAAAGAAACCCAGAAAATTAAAAGCCAGTTTATGTTACTAGCCAGGTATCCAAATAGGTTGCAGATGAATATTTAAATAGGAAGGGGCTATTCCAGTGAAGAGAAGGATCAAGGAAGAGATAATAGCAGTGTTCTAATATTTGAGGGGCTGCCGCAGAGAGAAGGGGTCAACCTGTTTTCCAAGACACCCAATGGCCAAACAAGGAATAATGGATGGAAACTGATCGAGGAGAGAGTCAAGCAAGAAATAAGGACAGTGGGAATAATCAACCAATGTAACAGAAGCTACCTTCATAAGTTGTGGGAGCTTCCATCACTGAAAGCTTTCAAGAAGAGGTTGGACTGCCATTTGTCAGAAATTGTGTAGGGTCTCCTGTTTGGGTGGGTGGTTGGACTAGATGCAGGAAATACGACTTCAACAACAGAGTGATCAATGTCTGGAATACTCTCCCTGACTGTGATTTTTTGCCCAAACCCCAAAAACTTTAACCTTAGACTTTCTACTATTGACCTCACCCCTTTCCTAAGAGGCCTGTACGGGGCGTGCATAAGCACACCAATCGTGTCTACCATCCCTGTCCTATTGTTTCTTTTATTTTTCTTATATGTATCCATGTATTCATAACTATGTTTTTACTTATACGTATTATCTTGTAAGCAATTGACAAACCAAATAAAATAAAAATAAATAAAACAAATAGGTGACCTACAAGGTACCTTCCAACTCTGTTAATCTGTTAATAATTTCTCAGTGGCTAAAGACATTAAGCTGGTCATCTCAGCTCAGGTTCAAGCTCAGGTTCAAGACCCAAGCATCATTCAATGGAATGAGCTCTTGTTCCTTGTCCTAGCTGCTGCCCAGCTAGCAGCAAATGTTAGTAGATAAATAGGTACCACTTTGGTGAGAAGATAACAGCATTCCATGTGCTTCAACCTATCGTCATGACAGCTATAGGACCATAGAAGCATCTTCAGACAATGTTGGCTCCTCCATCCTTAGCCAGTGTTGGCTAAGAAACTGAGATGAGCACCACTCCCTACAACTGACATGACTTTACCTTTATTTAAATGGCACTCAGAAAAATTACCCAGGAAATCTAAACAAATATTGCATCAAGGATAAAGCAAACACTGGATCTTTCTTTTTTTCTAGTAGATGTTTTCAGAAGGAAAAAAAATATTTAAGTATAAATTTTGAGAGTGATGAACACTTCTCACTGATGGTGCTGTGTGGCACCTGCATAAACTGATATAAAATAAGCCTTCTCTTTGTGCAAATCCCATGGCAGTGAAACTCACTGATGGAGAAGTAAATGAACAAGGGTGGCATTCCTCAAATCTGTAGTCAGAAAAATGCAATAGAAACTAAAATTATTTTTAAATCGGGTCTAATTATTGGTTAGTAGAAATGATAGGGGATGTGGTGGCTCAGTGGCTAAGATGCTGAGCTTGTCGATCAGAAAGGTTGGTAGTTCAGTGGTTCGAATCCCTAGCACCGCGTAACGGAGTGAGCTCCTGTTACTTCTGCCAACCTAGCAGTTTGAAAGCATGTAAAAATGCAAATAGAAAAACAAGGACCACTTTGGTGGGAAGGTAACAGTGTTCTGTGTGTCTTTGGTATTGTCTTCGGCAACATGACCATGGAGACGTCTTCGGACAGTGCTGGCTCTTTGGCTTTGTAACAGAGATGAGTACTTCCCCCTGGAGCCAGAAATGACTAGCACATATGTGTGAGGGAAACCTTTACCTTATAACTTCCCTTTGTTTAGATTCATATCAGGTGGGTCCTGAAAGCCAGTTCAAGGCCCCATCCCAAAAACAGAGACATATGTTTCTTAAGGAAAAGTTGCTGGACCACCAAAAACCTTCTAGTCAGTGGTGGGATTCAAAAATTTTACTACCGGTTCTGTGGGTGTGGCTTGGTGGGTGTGGCAGGGGAAGGATACTGTAAAATCTCTAGTCAAGGTGATATTTGCTGGTTCTCCAAACTACTCAAAATTTCTGCTACCGGTTCTCCAGAACTGGTTAGAACCTGCTGAAGACCACATCTGCTTCTAGTGCTTCAATGGGACTCACGAAATATAGAACATTTTCCTACCTCAGACATTGACAGCAACTTAGGTGGGAAGACATTTCAATGCTAGCAATGGGGGAAAATATATTTTACAAGAGATAAAAACTTCCACCGTGCCCGGTTTCAAAAAATAAAGCAGTGCATTACCTTTTTAAAGAAAAACAGACACCCATAAACATGGCCTTTTTAAAATCAAGATTTCCCTCTGTGAACTCCCTCTGCATATACAATGCATATGATCACACACACACATATTTGCAAAGGGTGTCAAGCTCTGAATGTTAAAGAGAAGGCTATGTATGTCTGTTGGTTTGTGTGCATGTATGTGTATGTGTGTGTATGTGTGTGTGTGTTTAGTGGTTTATAACCATAATCCTCTTAAATACTTGAGACTCTGCCAGCTTTTAGTAACAAGCTCTGTTATTAATGGCTGTAGTGCTACAACACTCAAAGGATTATTGTCTAAGTTTGCTGACAATGCATTGCCTACTGACCAGTTTCTAACATGCAATCTGTTTTTGTATTTCACACCCCTGATCAATGCTTAAAGCTGCTTGAAGCATCACGAAAAAAAGCCTTGATGTTTTCCGTCCCACCATCTATTACAAATAAAGAAAGATCTATCACATCTATCATTATTATTATTGGTTATTGTTATTACTGAAAGAATATGACTATTATTATTAGCCAAGTTATCAGGAGCCCTTAAGGGAGCTTGTACTTTGATCAAGTCAACTTGAAAGCAACATCAAGCTTCTTTCTCATTCTTTCTTTCTTTTTTCCTTCTCTTTTAAATTTTACCTTTGTTTTTTTTTTAAATGGGACAGAATGTCAAAAAACTGTCTCTCCTTTCATACTTCTTAGCACAGAGCTTCTGACAAGTTTACAGATTTGCCTTAATTATTTATTCATTTCATTGAAAGTGTGTTCATCTCTTTTAAATTTCTAATAAGTCTAATTTAAATAAAGATAATCCTGTTTGAATGTTGATGTCCCGTTTAGAATCCGGAAAGCAGTTGCAGAGGCACAAATGGAAACACAGTTTTTAAGTGAACTCATTTCTTATTAAACAGCCTGCTGCAGTATTTCATCTGATCTAAATATAACCATGCAGAATGGTCTGTTTATAAAAGTACAATGATTGATGCTGCCACCATTCACATGAATACATATTTTATAGCATGACAAATTGTTTAGAGAATCTGTAAGGAAGATGGAGATACGCAGGAATTATTAGCTAGATCAAGAGGGGTGAAACATACTTTAAGTTTTCAAGAGACAGATAACATTTGGAACCAAACCAGGCAGATCCCAACTGACTGAATTATAAAAGAAATAGGAAGCCCAGCACTGTCCGATTCTGTTGTTATCATGAATTTCAATAAAAGTAGTTATGGGACTCCTGTTGCTTCCCTGGCTTGGTCTACCTTACGGAGTGATAGATTATCTCTTCCAGATTTCATAAGAAAATGCATGGAATTGTGTCTACTTGGGTGTTTTCTCAGTCTTCCTTTGTGGGTCCCATTATGGCAGGTCTCAGAGTCACCCCGAGATAATCCAAACCTATCCCAACCAGAGGTGAACCTTTGTTTCTCACCTATACATTCTCTGCCAAAGATGTTCCCACTAAAAACCTTAAACACAATTCAGTTATCTGTCCACCACATGGGCTGAACAGTCAGCCTAGCTTCCTTCAGGTTTACAGAAAAAACTTCTGAGAGCACTTCAAACCCTAAAGGGAAAGCAGTTCCAGGGTTTTTCTTTTCTATCAAATAGTAGCTCACTAAAATCTTCAGTTGGTGACCCAAGCAAGACTTGTAACTATGGTTGACCATTGGGTCTGACATTCATACTTTGAAAGCTGAAGAATTCATTGAAATTCTTCTGCTGACACCTTGACCTTTTCTCTTAATTAATCTTATTAATCAGAACTCCAAAATATTTTTTCCCCCTTGAGCTTTTGGTTCCTTTCCCTGATTTCTGTTAGTGGTCGCACATTTAGTCTGAATTTAAGTCAGATTAATTTGATTTTAGATAGTTTAGTAATCCCATTATTAAGATCTAGGATAGCAATAGCAACAGCACTTTGACTTATATACTGCTTTGCAGTGTTTTACAGCCCTCTTTAAGCAGTTTACAGAGTCAGCATCTTTCCCCAAAAATCTGGGTCCTCATTTTACCGATCTTAGATGGATAGAAGGCTGAATCAATCTTAAGTTGGTCAGAGGGCAGAGTTAGCTGCAATACTGTGTTCTAACCACTGTATCATGAAAGAAAGAAAGAAAGAAAGAAAGAAAGAAAGAAAGAAAGAAAGAAAAAGAAAGAAAGAAAGAAAGAAAGAAAG
>BHFT01004016.1:0-18204 GCA_004320025.1 Laticauda laticaudata | reverse complement strand
TTCCATCCTAAAACTTACCAACTTAACAAATGAATGCTCCTATAGCAAAATAATCTCTGATTTTAATTCTGAGCTGGGTCATATAGTTTTTTGAGAACTGATAAAGGCATTGAGGGAGACCATTGTATTTTGAAGTGTGTAATGGCATCTTTTGATTTCTCCTTCATGTTAAGAAGATTCTAGATTCTGAGTATGATGATGTTTACCTTGCTTTTTCACTCTTTCTTGGTAAATAAAGGGATGAATCTTCACAAAGCTGTAGAAAAAGATCAAGATTTAAGTTGCTACTGGCTATCTGTACAGGATCTTGTTTACCTAGACAAGGTCAGGTTCTACACTCTGAGTACCACAGAAAAAAAGATAATGTGGTTTTGCTAGCAAGTTTTGATAAGAGCCTAATATTGCCCTTTATTTTGGGATCTTCTACATAGTGCTGAGTGTTATGTAACTTCACTGTTTGAGGTTTCTCCACTATTGTTCCACTGGGAGTCCCAATAGCTGAACAGAGATTTGTTTTTGTCTTGCTTGGCACGTTATGCTTTTGTGTTTCTATTAAATCTGTCTGCTAAAGTTAATAATAAAATTTAAAATCTCTTCATTTACTGCTGTGTTTATTGTCTCTAGATCCTCAAATAAGTAATTGTCTTGCATAAGGCCATTGCCTGTCACTTGGCAAAACAGAATTTAGCCCCAATCTAAGAGATTCTAGTGACTGAAACCAGCCCTCTATTTTGGGCCTGGAAACAAACAGGAAGATAAAACAGAAGGCAATGGACCAACATTTAAGGCAAAATTAATGTTATTAAAATGAACATTGTTCTTTGTTTATGGAAATATCCTATATTAATACCAAATAAATATTTCCTTTGGATAGATAAATTATTGAGGAAATTTATTTGGAATTAGGGATCACCAGTTTTCTTTGGCTAAATTGAGATTATTATCTGAGGAAGTTGTTTTTAACATATCCAATTTACAAAAAATATCATTAGGCCAATATTTTTTCAGCCATCTGCTGGTGGAGTGAAAATATAGTTGAGTATCATCCATTCTGGGCTAAATTGGAAAGTTATCTATTTCTCTTAAAAGCATGGAAAGTGCTTTGGAACAATGTATAGCAGAAAAGGTGTTTTAATTTCTGGGAGTAGGGCTGCAAAGGGCCAGCTGACAGGGAGTGCGAAAGCCAAGACTCTCATCACGCGAAGCCGCCATGCTAAGTCACTGCTCCAGTACAAATCGAGGCACGGCCACCTATAAATCAGATTTATGCGCGTATAAGCCGACCCCCAAATTTGGGAAAAAAAAAAAAGCGTTCTAAAGTCGGCTTATATGCGAGTATATATGGTAGCTATTTTAGGAATTTTTATTGATTTCAAACGGAATTTCTCTTCCCAATGGAAGCATTTCCAGCTTAAGTATAAACTTTACTAAATCAATCAAACTTACTTTTTGGCTACCTCAAAGGCATCTGAGTTGCTTTATTTCACGGCTGAATGGGGAAGTTAGCAGAACATTGCAAAAAGTGATTACATGACTGCAGGATGCTTTGATTGCAGGGTATTTACCTAAATAATGGGTGTAAAACTGGATTTCCTCGAGGGCCGGATCAGCATTATAGTTCTCTGTGGGCCAGGTGGGTAGGAAGATGGGACGGACGCCTCCTGCAGCACCCTGCTGGCCAAAAGGGGTGCAGAGGGGGGCTTGCACAGCCTATCCGCACCCCATTTTGGCTGGCAGTGCTACAGGAGGCCATCCAGGCAAAAATGGGGCGTAGGAGGCTGCATGTAACCCCCCCACCCTGCTTTGGCCGCCAGAAGTACCGCAGGCAGATCCTTTTCTTATTTCCAGGCAGCTCCACAAGTCAGATTTAAGCACCACACAGGCTAGATCTGGCCTGCGGCCCATGAGTTTGACATCCCTGACCTAAATGATGGTGTTGGAAAAAATATCCATCTGGTTCAATTCCAAGCCGGGAGAAAGAAACTGGAGATGGATGAAAATGGAGACTGATTTGAAAGATGGTTTATTGATGAAGCAGAACCACATGTGATTCAGGGCAGCTGACAAAATGGAGCTGAGAATAGGTGGGCTTTTATATCTTCTTTGAGCTTTGTATTTGAGCTTCCTTTTCTTCTGCAAGAACATGTCCTTTAATATTCTATTGGCTGTTGTCAGATTCCTATAGGGTCATGTAGGGGTCACAGCTGGCTCTATAGGCAAAAGAGGAAATGCAAATCCTAGGTAATCTGAGCTAATCTGGTCAACCTCTGCCTTATTGTTTTATCAGTTCGTAGGTATCTATTTCTTTGAAGTTTAGACTGCTCTGAGGGTGGTGCAATAAAGGGGTTTATGTTCTGACAGGGTGTTGGGCAATTCCTATTGTGGCTAATGGCTTTTGACCTGTGTTGGATCTTGGGTGAGGGACTGCTTCTAATCCTACCATTCTGCCTTTGTTTCTAAATATCCTGTCTTGAATGGATTACCAAATCTGCATTTCTAAAAGCTGGCCTCCTCGGTTTCTGCTTGGGTCAGGGAGACTGGGGCTGGTTTAAGAGCATGTTTTTCCAATTCTCCATTTGGAGAAATATAGTATCTTGCCTTCTCAATATTCCTCAAAATATTTCATTCTTCTAGGAGGGAGGCTTTCCACAATAGCAATGGACTGCTGAAATTGTAAGTCAGCATATTCACATGACATCACTTATGGTCATGTTGCTTAGCAACAGACTTCCCCTCCCGATTACTGTTGTTAAGTGAGGACTACCCATATTCCATATATCAGCGAATGTTTGTTAGAAATGTGTGATTTATCTGAATGGCAAATGCAGTATTTTCTACCAATCAAAAGATGCAGCAATATGTGCTACGATGGCAAATATATGTATTGCGATATATATGTATTCATATTATAGCAGCAAATTCATTAGTGATAAATGTCGGTATAAGTATCTATATAAGGTATTTTTTTTCCTTTGTTTGCATTTTAATCTGTGCTTTAGTTGTTGTTTTTTTTATAAAAAGCAATTATTTCTCTTTTAAGATTACATTGTTCAATTAAATAAACAGTTTTTTGTTGTTGTTTTTTTTTTTTAAAGGGAAGCCCTGTGCAAAAAACACCCTTGGACAAATAGCGTCCCTGTCGTTATCCGTTGCTCCAAAACCGCTTTAGCAAATAGTCCTGGCCGCTAAGGCTGCCCAAGCTGAGTCCAAAAGGAGCCCCTGCTTCCCCCAACCCCGCAATAATTTATTCAGGGTAGAGGAAAATAGGAACCGTTTGCGATGGAACGAGATCCCGGAGTGAGAGCCGCCTCGGCGTTTGCACGCCACGAGGGCCGGTTGAACAAGAGTCAGTGCGCGCGCACGCGGGCGGTGTGGGACCTGCGCGGGCCGAGGGAGGCGGGAAAGGAGCCCCGAGGACAAGCTCTTGTGGGAAGAGAGGCACCCCGATCCTCCTCCCGGCGCCCCCTTCACCGCGCAGCTCCCGCCGCCCGCTTTCAACCCCGTGACCTTTTCCCTCACCAGTCTCCGCCCCAGAGGGAGATCGCCGTCCCTCCCTTCCGCCGGCTGCTTCCCTGAGGAGAGACAGAGTGAGAGAGAAGAGGAGAGATGAGAGAGAGCGTGGGCCGCGCGGAGGGCGTTCCTCTATCCCCTGCCGCTCTCGGGAGCCTGCGCGGGCCCCCGCTGCCGCGGCCGCAAGGTGAAGGCGCGAGTGCGCGCGCGGGATGGGGGGGAAAGTCTCGTGGCGCGGCTCGGAGTGGGTGGGTGGGGGGGTGTTGTTTGGATGAGGTGGGGGCTCCGCGCTCCATTCCGCGTCGCTGCTCGGAGGTGAGGTGTGTGCGGCGTGGCGGTGTGTATGTGGGAGGGGGGGTGCGGCTGGAGGAGGCCCGGGTCTGCCAGCTCCCCCAGCTCCCAGTCAGATCTCAGCGGCTAGCTTGCCTCCTTTCCGCTCCGCTGTTTTGTGCGTGGGGGGGGGGGCGGCAGGAGGAGGAGGAGGAATGGAGGCGAAGGGCTCTTTGGGGAGCCCGAGGAGGGCAGCTGCCATGCGGGGAGGTGGAAACGGGCGCCCCGGCCGAGAGGCCTTCTGTCAGGGGAGGCGGAGACCGAGGTTGCGGCCCTGCAAAGCTCGCCCGCTCCCTTTTCGGCGCAGTTGGAGCCCGAGCGGGACTCTCCACAAAGAGGTGGTATTTGTCGTGCCGAGGCAAACGCGGGTCGGTGGGGCGCACCGAACCGCCGGTCGATGCCACAGTGTGCGACCCGGAGGTGGTGTTGTGGGTGCCCGGATGAATGAAGCCGCCCTATCCTGGTTTGGAAAGCTGCTCTTTGGAAGGTATGCTTGACGACCTCCTGGCTTGCTGGCTTTGATGAGTCTGAAAGATGGTCGTTACAAGAGAAATAAACGCCTGCCGGATGAGGAAGGTGCTTCAGGCGGGAGATGGCATGCAGTCAGCCACATAGGAAACCCCCCCCCCCCNCCCCCCCCCCTTTGCTTGAAACGCGATGTATGAGGGATGCAAGCTGGTGCTTCCTGTATTTTGGAGGGGGGGGGGCTCCTCCCCTTCAATTGGGAGGCCAGAGTTTTTGAGTGCTGCTCTATGGAGTCCTCCCGCCTGCTCGTTTGACTAGCTGGGAAGTCCTCGCAGCTGCCACTCAGCACTGAAAACGTCAGGAGGAATTGTCGGTGCTAAATTTCAATCCCTTCTTGGGGTCCGAGATGGTTATTTTTAGCTCAGCATATCCAGGAGCTTTGCGGAATCAGATTCAGCTACCGGAATTGTGGCACAAGAAGGGTGCCATGTACAGTTGTATGTCTGGTTGTTGTCTAGCTGCTGCCTCTATTCCTGTCTCTTGGGCATCCCCTAAAGCATTGCTAAGTTGGGCTATTGTGGCTCCCAAGGAAGTAGTTGAGGTACAGTAATCGATCAAATGCACATTTGTATTACTCTTTATTTGTTAGAATGGGTGTTGCTTCTGAAACCCTAGGATGTAAGAAAAGCAGCTTGGGATGTTAGCTTTTCATGTGGTCTTTGTTTCTAATAAATTTATTAATTTATTAAATTATTCATTAAATAATTTAAATTTATTTATTAAATTATTTCTTTATTTCAGATGCCCCCCAAAAAGGGAAGCGATGGAGTTAAACCGCACCCAATCATTGGAAGATTTGGGACATCCTTGAAAATTGGCATTGTTGGTTTGCCAAACGTTGGGTAAGTGTTTAAAAGTCACTAAACTTTGCTTACTCTTCCCAAAGCTTTTAGGCCGTCTTGACTGAATCAAGTTCAAGGTGTGCTGCAAAAAGAAATACACTCCGGAAAATTGTTGGTCTTAGGGTTTTCTAATCTGGCAGTCGTAATTATATTTTAGAGAATGCATGTTAGTTTTGAATTTAAAAATGTCAAATGTCCTGAAGTTTCTGTCTAAAAATAGCAGATTATTAAACTAGCTTTTTATGTGCTAAATTAAAAATAGCTTTCATTGATTTGGCATTTTCTTCTAAAGTTCAGTTGTAAAGATGCTTCACTATTAAAAATAAAAGGAATTGTTATATTTCATTGAAAGCATAAGTGTGTGCTTTATTTAGTTTTATTAGCTGGGTAATTTTAAAGATGTGAAACAATAAGGGAAATGTAAAGTTTTATTAACAAAAGTAATGAACTGGAAAGTCGATTATGTCGATCTAACTTGTCTTGCACTGATTTGCACACGACACTAAATTTGGAAAGAAAAAATAAAGAATTCTATAATTCTAGGTTTTTTTTTTTACAAAATACTTAATTATCTTTATCAAAAGGTACATGAGGAAAACAAGAATTTATACCTTCTCTCACATACAATTTATATTTTCAGCTGTAACAACTTGAGAATCAAAAATAAATACAGATAATATATTTCTTATTATAATAATGTCCTGCAAAAAAAAACATGATGTGGAAAAAGGCAACGGTAATACCAATAGTAATAGGTGCCTTGGGAGCAATCTTAAAATAACTGGAGCACTACTTGAACACTACTGCATTGACATATTTCCCATCAGTCAATTGCAAAAGGCAGCTTTACTTGGAACAACTTATATACTGCAATGATATATGTACTCCATCAAACATCTCTATGTTTGGTACTTTGGAAGGACTCGATAGGTGGACAACATTTACCATTCTTTGCAGTGTCCCACATTTTACAATGGTTTTGCCAAAAATTGGCATTAACATTCGGCTTTTGGTAAAATTGCACCCATATCGCATCACTGGATTGTGTCAAAGTTGTATAATTGGGTTGGTCATGTGATGACTGTTATGACATGCAACAGTTATGTTCAGGTTTCATTACAGTTGTATGTTGAAGACTACTTGTGTTAGTTAAAATTGTAGCATAGAAACCAGGAGAGAGTGAGTTCTAGTCCCACCGTGAAAGCCAGCTGAGTGACTTTTTGCCAATCTCTCTTAGCCCAACTCACCTCACAAGGTTGCTTTTGAAGGGAAATTAGAGGAATAAAGAAGTATTACATAGGTGTATCACCTTGAGTTACCTATAAGGTAATAAAGGTAGGATAAAAATATAATAAAGTTTAAGAAGGAGAAGTTAAGTGCAGTGCATTCAGACTTGGAAGATTCTGATTTTATATTTTTTTATAGTACTTTTAGCCTTTCTGTTGAGTTTTATTTTCTGGTCTGGTCTATCTAGTAGGCTAATGCACTGGGAGAATGTGACTTCTAGTTCTCTCTTTAGCATGGAAGACAGCTGGGTCACTGGACATAAACTGTGATGGTGCAGTGGTTAGAATGCAGTATTGCAGGCTAATTCTGGTGACTGCAGCAGTTTGATTCTCACCAGTTCAAGGTTGACTCAGCCTTCCAGCCTTCCGAGGTTTGTAAAATGAGGACCCAGATTGTTGGGGGCAATATGCTGATTCTGTAAACTGCTTAGAAAGGGCTATAAACCATTGTGAAGCGGTATATCTAAGTGCTATAAACAAAGCCAACTTCCCTCAGACTAAGGAAGCATTATATATGCTGCTTTAAGTTGTGCTATATAAAGAAAAAAGAAATATTACATTTTAGAATTCTTAGTTTATTCTTTTGCAAAGTTGGAAGTTATAATTTTTTGTTTTGTTTCTGATTGTTTTGGAGAGACCTGTCAGATCCAAAGGTAGATAGTAACACATTGCCCGTACTTTGTTAAGCTGTACTTAATAGTAGAAAGAACAAAATAGGAGTAGTTGAATTGGGCATATTGAAATACTGCTTCATTCTCAGAAACTCTTCCTTGCCATAATTTATTTATTTATTGCTTATATCTATATCCCATTTATTTTGTCAGAGTGTAGTGTATTACATATGGGGAATATTGAATTGAATGACAGGGTCTGACTGAAAATAACTATGAATTGTTATCCAGTATAAATTTAGGCCTTAGTTTTCTTATCCTGGCTCAGTGCTTTAACCACTACACTGAACTTTCAGCATAGCTGTCTAATTATTGTTATATTTTATTCCTAAAATAATTGCTTTAGTCTCAGTACTGGTTTTCTGAAAAAAATATCTGGCCAGTATTACTGATGATCAGGTGCTACAAAAAAAAGTGGGAATGTGAGATCATTTCTAGACTCATTTAAAGCATTTTGAATGACATTTGATGGGTCAGTGTGGAAAAGAATTCTACAGCTAATTTGCTGCGGCTGTTCCAATGTGATGAATAAAATCTGAGCAGTTTGTACATAGCTGTTTGAAGATTGGATTTAATCATAAATATTCCTTCTACCAAATGTGAAATTCGAAGCATGCATTCAAATATGTATCTTAAAATAAGATTTATGCTAATTTTTAGAGAGCTGCTAAGAGATCTGTCAGAAACTAGAAATGTATTACAGTAGTTCAAGCAAATTAGAAAAGGTTTTTTTGTAGAACTATGGAAATCCTTTTTTTAAAGTTCTCATCATTTCTATGCAAAAGAAATGCAAAAACTTGACACTTTTCATGAGAGGTTTGTGGTGTTCAGTACTCAATAATAATTAGTGCTGTGTAATATTTTGGATTTGAAGACATAAAAGTGCTTTGGATCACACGAAAACATCAACATTATCCAGGTCCTCTACTTCTTAAGGCAGCCATGTCACTTCCTGGGGATCATACAATTGGTTTACGGAGTCAGGACAGGTGCTACTGTATGTTTGAGACTCAGCACCCTTCAAATCCTTTTTGACTGATCTTGAATTACTTCACAACCATAATAGTGATATTTCCTTTATATGTCATTTAATGAGTGTAAAATATGGCAATATATCTTTTTAAAGGAAATCTACATTTTTCAATGTATTAACCAAGAGCCAAGCTGCAGCAGAAAACTTCCCCTTCTGCACTATTGATCCAAATGAGAGCCGAGTACCTGTTCCAGATGATCGATATGAATTTCTTTGCCAGTATCATAAGCCTCCAAGGTAAATATGTGAAATGTCATCAGTTGTTTGTTTCTGGTTAAAAACCAACATTTCTCAGTATCGCTATGTGAGAAGTACATGAAAATGAATCAACAGACTTTTGATAATCTGATCCATAGGATGCTTTATTAAGGAAAATACTGCAGTATGGACCCCTTCACTCCAAAACCATGTTTAGGAGAAAAGGAGGCACTTCCATTTAGTGAATACAGCTTATATAGGTTTATCAAATCACATGGTTACATAACACTTCCTATTTCCCATATATGAAAATAATATAATGTTTTCGTAAGAAGGTTCCAACCTTCCATGGACAATTCCCAACATTCTCATCATAGTCAGATTTCCTGTTATTCAAATTCCAGAAGATTATAAGAAAACATTAATATCTCTAAATATGACGTCTAATGTCAGAGCGCCCCAGCACATACCTCTAACTTATGCCAAGTACATAGTTTTGCAATCTTGCATAATTTCTAGCAGAAAACACATTACATAAATGTTCTGAGTTTTAAAAGTTTAGACTGCAAACACAAAATGGCTTCAGATTGTCTCTTTACATTCTCAGGTGTAATAACCAAATTTTCACCTATAACACACTATTTAATAAGCTTAAATTTTGCAACTTCTATTTCAGGAACATTTTATCATAGATTGTTTATTATCTAAGATATTTTAAAATATGGATTATTTTTCAAAAGTAATACATTTGAGAAGCTTTCATATCTATACATAGATATAAATGTCTGTGTATGAGGAAACGACTCACTGACACAGTTAATGAAAAATGTTCTGTTAATAAGATGTTAGGCAAGTTTTGAAATTATTTTTATCTTTACTAGACCCTGAGGATTTCTTTTTTGCTTCAGTGGAGAAGTCCAAATTTTTCCATGCATTATTATTTTTTATTGAAACTATAAACAAATAATTGCATTTTTAAAGCATTTACTTGTGTAAAGGGTTTGTTTATAATTCATGCTGGTTTAAAACACAAGGACGGTTAACAAGGAACTGAGAGCAGGAGAACCAAACTTGAATAGATTCAACTACTGTAAAGCCACCTAAACATCTCACCTGTTTCTTCTTCACCCTGTTCTACTTTTAATTAATTAATTCATTCATTCATATAAACACACAAATACATTCATATATACACATACATATATACATTCACACATACGCGCACCCACCGTATATATAAAAATTTATATGCCTTCTAACTCGTCCAGAGATGACTCCAGATGGATTACAAACATTGCATCATTGTAATTGATGTGCATGAGATTCTATGTAATATCGCAAATTTTATCTTGAGTTTCTGTGTCCCCTATAAATTATAGCAATCTTATAGTCATAGTTATGGGAAATATATGCTATAACCTAAAAGTTAATTTTTATAAAATGAAGTACTTTCAGTATATGATTCCGGAAAAAAATGACTAGAATGTATAATGATATTTGAACAACATGAAGGGTAATTTTATCATGTCTGGTAAACTTATAAAAAAGCCAGAAATTTCTGTATTCTGTATACACATAATGATACAAGAATTTTAAAGATCAGCATTCATCTGGAATCAGAACTTTTCTTTCTGGCGTTAATGAATAGCCAGTTAGAAAAGAGCTATGGAATATTATTTTTTAGATATGATTATTGCTGCAAGACTATTATATGCACAAAAGTGGAAAGGCTCTGAAATACCTACAGTAGAGAAATGGTTGGTAAAGTTGACAGAACTAGGAGAGACTAAAACAATTAATATGTTTGATCAATAGCTACATAAATCAGTGACTGAAAACCTCTTGTGGGCTTTTTGCTGAAAAAAGAGCAAAATTAACTTACAATTTATAGGTTTGAGGTTTAGAAAGAATAGTTTATGGAAAAAGGAATTATGATGTAACCTTAGAGAAGGTAAAATAAAAATTAATTTATAACTGCTATCAAAAAGATAGAAAGCTGCTTTTTCTAATCTTTTCTATTTTCTTTCTTAATTATTCACTATTTTTTCTTATTGTTGTCTATTTTCTAATACTTGTCTATTTTTGATTTGTTAAAAATTTCTTCAATAAAAATTATATTAAAAATAGTTGTGGGAAAGACACTATGCTTAACTTATGGGTTATATGAGGGTGAAGGTTTGTTTTCCAGGCTTATGGGTTGGTTTCTGAATGATGCGTTACCAGGCTGGTACTGGTAACTCTGCAGCAGTTTAGGAGATGTCAGTGTTCTTCTGTTTATAAGGGCTTCAGGTGTGATTCCTCGTTGAGTCTTGTAATGGGTCTTGTGATAAGGAGGTTACATCAGCTCAGGGTCATTGGGAGGTGAACTGCTGGTGGGGGAGATGCATAGTTTGGTTGAGGATTATAACATTGGTTATAATAGTGATTTCAAATGATATGTAAGATTTTTTTACTGCCTTAATTTATTACTCAATATGTTTACAGTGATAGCAGTAGGCTATTCTCTGAATTTTTGTCATTTTCAGGTGATTTTTTTTTTTACTGAGGATAGTTGGCACTATATAACAATTTGATGCTGCTAAGTCCATGGATGTTTTATGACCAATTACTACTTTATATTCTTCTATGTATCATTGCAGATAATTGCTAGTTGATGGTAACAGGGCCCTATATTGCTAATGACTAATATTTTGAATGTTTCCCTTTAGCAAAATTCCAGCCTTTCTGAATGTGGTGGATATTGCTGGACTTGTGAAAGGAGCCCATGCTGGACAGGGACTAGGAAATGCCTTTTTGTCGCATATTAGTGCCTGTGATGGAATCTTTCATCTACTTCGTAAGCAATTTTAAGGTTTTAATTATTATATTGCATATATTATTATTATTATTATACTACACAAAAACAACAGTATACACAATAAATGAGATAACTATGCTGAGTTTCGTATCACAAATCACTAGTTGAACACTTCCCAAGCATTTATGTCATGTATTGGCGGATTATGCAAGCAGATCCCAGTAAGGTGGTCTTCTGCAGCTGACCAATGATGATTTTTTCAGTGCCAATTCTTTTGAAGTGCTTGCCTAGGTCTTTAGGCATAGCACCCAGTGTGCCGAGTACCACTGGAACCATCTGCACTAGTTTATGCCAGAGTCTCTGCAGTTCCCTGATATCTGTTGTTTCTCATTGATTCTGCTGTCACCAGGTATGGCAATGTTGATGATCCACACTTTTTTCTTCTCCCCAATCATGCTATCCAGGGTATTGTGTTCCAAAACATTGTTATTGTTATTATTATCATTATCATTCACAAAAAACAACAGTGTACACAGCAAACAAGATAACTATGTTGGGTTTCATATCACAAATCACTAGTCGAACAGTTCCCAAGGATTTAGGACTGCGTGCTGTATCGGTGGATTATGCGAGCAGATCCCAGTAAGGTGGCCTTCTGCAGCTGACCAATGGATTAATTGTTATTATTATTAATTATTCTTAATTATTACTAGATAAAACCCTTTGTAATTTATTATATAATGTTTTAGTAGATTGCCAGTTTCCTGGGGAGATGAAAAATCTACACTACAATCAGCTGTAAATGTGTTCTAGCCCAAAATGTGGTCAGCCTGCAAGGGGGGAAGGGGGGAATGTCAGAACCTCAAATCTGGATATTTCAAATAGTCTATTTTTTGAGGTCTGTCATAACTTTGAACAGTAACTAAGTGACGGGTCATAAATTGAGGACTACCTCCATTGATTTTGTTAAAAAAAAATCAAAATAGCTGGTGTTGAGTCCATGCAATATGAGCAAATGCGTAACAGTTCTTTATTATTGTGGTCCCCTAACTTATTTAAGTGTGTTGAAATAATTTTATTTTTTAAAAACTTGCAATACCTTACACATTGCATTTTCAGAAGGCATTTAATAAGACTTGGATATGGTGGTTGCCACATCTCCCACCTGCCTCTTGGCAAGTTCTGCTCTCTTCTCATGTGGCCTTCTTGTGATCTCTCAAAAAAGTAGGAATCATCCCTGCTAATAGATATTGCTGGAAACTTGCAGGAGGGAGAGATATGTGACGATACTTGTGTCGCTACACTTCATTGTACCAACATCTGAATGAACAAAGCCAGAGCCACCTCTTGTTCCCTCAGCATGTGCAGTTTTCCTTTGTGCAGCTGTACTTAGGCTTTGACACCTTTATTGCATCTGAACTCACTCCAGAAATTTGGAGTTTAGATGTCAACATTTGCTTAGAGATGAATTTAAGATGTATCAGCATGTAAGAGTTTCAAGCTGATGGTGTGCTATAGAATTCGAGCTGGCATCTTATGGTCTTTCAGCTGGGTTCTTTCTTACCCTGGAGAATGAAAAGGCCAGGCACTTAACTTTTTCAAAGGATGGATGATGTGGAATAGCAGCTGAGGGTTAGCAGGATACAAATAACAGCAGAACCTGAATTTTAACAGGATTTGGGTACTGCCAAATTATTTCATACCTCTCGCCCCAGGCTGAGGAATTACCGTGTTTCTCATATAATAAGGCCGGGTCTTATTTTTTTTTTGAGCCCCGAAAAAATGGCTAGGCCGTCTTTTCAGGGGTGACTTAATTCCCCCCCTTGCATCTTCGGGCGGGCGGGTGGCAATGGCTTGGATGTTGACCTCGGCGTTGGTGGGGCACTTTGTATCAGGGTCAACGCATGCAGCACCATATCCGGGTGTGCAACAAAAGTACTTCCTAATGGCAACCCCCCCCCCCGCCATTTTCCCCCCATTTCGCAAGTTTTAATATAGGCCTTAATTTGGGGGGAGGGGCTTAATTTCATTTCCTGTGTATAAAACATGCTGGGACTTCCTATTGGGGGAGGCCGTATTGTTGGAGAAACAGGGTACTTTCTTTGGGCATGGCATAAGTATTACTACCACCAAATACTCCTACTGGATTTGAGGAAGAAGAGTGTGCCAAGGGGTTAATTTCAGCATATCCTGAGGTAATGGACCAATTTGTACTGGCATGTTTGTGAAACAAGGATCCAGTTTGGAACTACTGCTGCTAAGACAGTTTTGTGGAAGGTAACGTCTTTATTTGAGATCAGGAAAAGGGGGATTGAGTCAAAGCTTTTTAAGGACCATTGAATTAGGAAAGTGTATCCCAAATATTTTCAAAAAGAGCTGGATGTTTTACATGCAGGATACATAATAGCCAGTAATATAAAAGCTTTGTTTTCTTTCTTTGTAAAATGAAACAATAGAGCACTATCAAGTATTGTGCTTTCAAGTTTGTTTCCCTTTTCAATGAACTGTAAGAGGTTATAACCAGGTAGGTTTTAACATTGGAACATCTGTTTTAACATTGGAAAAACTCGACTATTCTGGGATAGACACAAGGCTAGCATAGCATAGTTTCAAAGGGTTTAAATTACCAGAGTGTGAGCCATACAACAAGTGTGCTTGTTATATTTTCTCAGCTGTGAGAGTTGAGAGATTCTGAAATATCTTCGAAGAGGAACAAAAAAAAACAAACATTCTGGAGCAGGGAAGGTCACAACAATTGTGAGAATGATAAAAGGAATTATTTCCTTTCTCATTTATCCTCCTATCTGAATTGTCATCTCTGCCACTCCACCACTGATTCAGGATTGGCATTGAGCCATTCTGTGAGATAGGAGTTGACTGTGGACTATTTATTTTCTCACTCAGTCTGTATATATGTGATTTATAGCAAATATGGAATGTTCCCAAGATTACCACAAGGTTATAAAAAGGGAAAGACAGTCCGAGCAATAAAGATCCAGCCCCTAGGGTTTTGTGTTTTTGGATTATAATATTATCAAATGCATACATTTTGCAAGACTTTGATAACAAAAATTAATATTAACATTTGGCAATGGGGAAACTAGAACTAGTAGTAATAGCATTAGCACCTAGACTTATTATATACCACTTCACAGTGCTTTACAGCCCTCTCTAAGTGGTTTACAGAGTCAGCATATTTCCCCCAACAGTCTGGGTCCTCATTTTGCTGACCTCGGAAGGATGAGTCAACCTTGAGCCTGGTGACATTTGAACCACCAAATTGAAGGCAGTTGGCAGGTAGCAGAAATACCCTGCAGTACTGCATTCTAACCACCACGCCACAATGGCTCTTTAATAGATGATTGGTACAGATATCTAAAGAAGTTTTTGCATAGATTATATTTCATAAAGTACTAATACACTGACAATTCTTAGCCTGAAATATCTATTCTGAGGTTGAAGAAATCCCAAAGAAAGGTCTAGTACATTTGATGGAGCATTGTAATCAGCAGAATGAATTGGAATAAATCAAAATTTTTCCCATGTAGGCACGCATACGCAGGCGCTATAGACTGATATTTGTGATTAATATAATGCATGTTTCAAAATTTCTTGAAATATCTGACAGGTTCAATTAATTCCCCCCCCCCCAAACTGGAAATNTCAATTAATTCCCCCCCCCCCAAACTGGAAATGAAAATACAAATTGTATCCAAAAATAGTTGTTGTTATTATATCTGACAGTTCATGTTAAAAGAGAAATTGGCAGTTAGTAAGGATTCTTCCAAACTGAATTTATGGGATGATATTTCTAAAAAAATAAAAGTCTACACATTGTATTTTTCCACATTTTCTCAATAAGAAGATAATTTATTTTCTCTTGGGGCAGGGAAAGTAATCTTTACATTTGCTGGGAATAAAATATGATGTTGAAAATCTAAAGTCATGTATCTCTGCTCTCTGCATAGAATTTTTTTTTGGGCAATATCTGAGGGGCTGCTTGCTCAGTGAATTTTAACTATTTTTTTTGCAATGCCTTAATCAATGCTTCTCCCTCCATCCCTCCCTTAGATCAGTGTTTCTTAAAGTGTGGCCCTACAACTCCTTGGTTCCCCGGAAGACTCACTCAGGGATCCCAAAAAATAAAATTATTTGCCAGTCCATGTTGAAAAATAATACAGTATTAAAATTCTATCAAACAATTGTTGGAAGCCAGCAGTTTTAAAAGAGTAAATATAAATAAATGTAACTCAGACAAATGGGACCTTAAAAGAAATTTTCTTTGCATGAGTTACATTTTTGTGAGTATTTTAGGTAATTGTATGAGTTACATTTTTAAAAGTGGGAAGGGGTCCTAAGAGGAAAACAATTTTTTAAGACCCTTTAACCTAGAAATACAGTGTTCCTCCCCTTTTTCTTTGAATTTTCCTTTCAAGTTAAGCTATTTCCCATTGCTACCCTATGTCAGATCTGGTTTTCTATCTTTGTGGGGGGGCGGGGCGGAAGGGTGTTATGATTTGCTTGTGTATAGTATGTTTGTTAGCAGGAGAAAATGCAGAGATGCAATTAGTTAACTTTATAAATGGAATAGTTTTCAGTAGTTATTAATTCAGTTTATCTGGGGGAAGGGTTGTTTTGGCTCTGCTCTAGGTTGGATGGAAGTTTCAGGCAAATAACGTACACACACATACAAGCATGCACCATGTTTTAATTGGTGATATTTTTAGCTAGTTTTAGAAATCCTAGATTATCAAACTGAGAAGCCAGAGACTGCATAGATATTTTTGTCTGCCTAAGTGTTCCTTTTTTGACTTCCTTTGGGGGCAGAGGGAATCATTCTCTATTCAGTGTCATCACTGTCAATTTCAAGAATGTACTTCCTTAGCCTTTTATTTTTCAATTTCTTCATTGAATTCAGCAAAAATACACAATTCATTTTTTTACAAGAATCTTATCTACCTTCTATATAATTAGAACAGCAGTCTTTTGTGGTGTTGATAATCCCAGGCAAATGAAATCAAGCTACAAATAACAAAAGTCTGAAAATACCTCCAAATGATCACTAGCCAGTGTCTGCAAGTCACCATTATGTCACAGTTTGGCATTATATACCAGTTAGGCAATCACTCTTATTCATCATCATCATCATCATCAAAAATGTAGTTGTTAAATATGTAATTTAACAACTACAAAAAATGTAGTTGTTAAATAATCAAGGGAATATTTGGCTTCACATTAGGTAGTCTTTCTGTGAGCCAATTTTCAATGACATTAGATACAGGCACATTATGCTTATTTGATCTAAATAGATTAAATTTTATGACTTTTTTTAAAAAATGGGGAAAAGTGGAAAATGTGCACGAAGAAGGAATATGATTCATTTCCGTCTATGGGATTGCAGGAAAGATTCTTTAAGGTTGCTGGACTCCAGTTAGTTTAAAAACCAACAATGTTTTGATATATTGGCAAGCCAGAATTAAAATAACTTATTTTAAGAAGGTATGTTTCAAGTAGTTATTGGTAAAAGTTCAAGAGCACAGTAAACATTTCCTGACTAATTTAATTGCCTGTGGCCTAATTTCTAGTGTTTGCTCCCTTTTTCTCACACATGTATATCCACGTGCACACAAATGCTTGTGCCCACAATATATATTTTACTTTATTATGCATTTTATGAATTCCAACTCCATTAATTCTTTTTTTTTTACTTCTTCATTGAATTGTGACAGATATGTATTGGTTTCATTTGAAGTAATTTTGCCTTATATTCTAAATATATCACACAACTGTTTAGCATTTTCCTCTAGTGGAAATAGAAGATTGAATAGATCATATTATAAAAAACATACCTTTTAAAGGGTTAAAAATCCTTTTTTAGTGTTTCTTTTTACCAGCCACCTGTTGCCTTAGATGCATAAGTGTATAAATTTGAACAAAGTGCTCATCACTTGTCAGCCTTCAGTGGCAGCATAAAAATTACTTGTGGTGCTTGCTTTGCAAGAAATTCTTTTGTGTTTGTGACACCAGCTTTGTTTTATACAATTAAAGTATTACACGCTAGAATAATCTAAATTGCAACCACTAAACGTTGATGTAGTTCTTTTTTTCACAGAGCTGAATTTGTTTACTGATTGCATGCCGCTATTGACTACTGCTTTAACATGACAGGTCTCTTGGGAAAGTGTTTTTTTTCCTTCTGGTAGGGAAAGCTTTTCATGCTCATTAAAAAGTTCATTTATTTTATGATTAGTCCTTTATTCCTTAGTTTTTAAAATAGCAAGTTTAGAGCATTTAAAGTGCTTTTGAGATTTAACTTAATGCGAAGTAATTTATATCTCAAGGGATAATGTTACATAACATAGTTCTCAATTCTAGTGTTTAACACGAGCATTGAGTTAGCAACTTACAGTGGTGGATTCCAGGGTAGCAGGTGTAATTCTGTGGAAATGATTGTTGCTTTAGTCAAACTTGGCAAATATATAAGCATTTATCATAAAAAGTACATCACACATAGATTTGTCTCCATATATTTTTGTATTAGAATAATAATATAATTGAGAGTAGGCCTGTTGCTCCTTCTAAGTAAACCAGAGTAAGAAACCAATGCCATGTAGTTCAGTATTACTTTTATTGTAAAGCTATAGGAATAGAATCTTGCAAGACCAAATGTGCTTCAACCCTCTTTCTTTTATTTTCATGCGGACTTGGAAATGTCTTGTGTGAGATGTTGATTCATAGTACATTCTTGTCTTGGTTTCAGTCCTCTTTTATATGACTGTTTCCTTGGTGGTAACTCTGCCTCCTCTCTCCCAGGGCTTATTTGTCTCTTTTCCCCTTCTCTTTCTCTCCAGCTTGGAGGATTTCACCAGGACTTTCTAATAAGACCTCCAACTATCCTCTGGAGCAGATGTGCATTCTAATAGATCAACTCTGCTTAAAGCCCATGTCACACAGCACCAACGGATGGAAAGAGGATGTAAAACAGAGAGAAACACTTGCCATCCATTGGTTA